>WBMV01009409.1:18663-42191 GCA_013396655.1 Campylorhamphus procurvoides | reverse complement strand
CTTCCCGCTCCTTTTTCCCGCCCCGGCTCCTGAGGGCTCATCCTGCTCCCCCTCATCCCCTGCCCCTCATCCCGCTCCTTTTTGCCGCCCCGCTCCTGAGGGCTCCATCCCGCTCCGCAGCCCCGGCGTGTCGGGAAGCGGCTGCCGGCCCTGCTCAGAACCGGGGACGAGTTACCGAAAGGTCTCCCGGGGACAAGCCCGAGGCCGAGAAGCCGAAAATTCGGGCTCTGACTCTCATGACTCATGTCAACACGGGCGCTGCCGCCGGTGACTAATCCCGGGAGCTGCTTCTGCCGGCCCCTCAGCTCCAGTCACCTCTCAGACGAGTCTTTTTGTCACAACTCCTTAACAACAATTAAAAAAAACCCAGGTGAGGGCACAGGGAACAGGGGAAGGAGGTGCTGGGGGTGCCGGTGGGTGGGAGCGGGCGGGTTTGGGGTGCCCTCGGCTCCTCCATCCCTGCGTGTTGCACACCCGGAGCGCCTTTCCCTGCTGGAAAACGCTCCCAGCATCCCTGGAGCATCCCGGTCAGGTCCGTGCCAGCCCCATCCCCATCCCGGTCCCGGTCCGTGCCAGCCCCATCCCGATCCCGGTCCGGTCCATCCCAATCCCCATCCCGGTCCCGGTCCGTGCCAGCCCCATCCCGATCCCGGTCCGGTCCATCCCAATCCCCATCCCGGTCCCGGTCCGTGCCATCCCCAGCCCCGGTCCTCTGCAGGTGGCGGCGACTTTAGGAGGCTGTGGGGCCGTGGCGGCGGCCGGGGAGTGACTCAGAGGCGCTTTGGGGCTCTGTGGTTTTGCTTTCATGGTTTTGCTGTGACTTAGCAACTTGTTTTTTCGCTCTGCGGGAAGGCAGGTGCCGGCATGCCCGGCAGACCCGCAGCATCCCGGCCATCCCTCGGCATCCCTCCCGGCCATCCCGCGGCATCCCGGCCGCGTTTGGGCTGCTGGGGTTGCATTCCTACATCTGAGCCCCACCAGAGATGCGGGCAGTGGGGTGGGATGTGACCCACTGTGGGACCTGCATCCCCAGCAGCAAAATCCCGCTGGGAAAAACCCAGCAGCTGATGCTTACCCTGAGTCCAGCTGGAAGAGCTTCCACCCCTTCGAGGCTTGTTAATTTGGTTTTAGGAAAAAAAGAAAAAGGAAAATTGGATTTTTGACAGCGACTCTGGCATTCCCTAAATCGAGCCCCGGGTGTTTCTGGAGAGCTTGGTTTGGAAGCTGGGGCAGCAAACTGGCATTTTCCAGGGAAATGCTGATGACTGACAGCATGTTTTACAGTTTTGGCACAATTTGGGGGGGAAAAGAGCAGGTTTAGTGTTTTCCCACCACAGTGTGACATCCCTCCTCCTCTTTCTCTTCCCCATGAGATGCTCAGGAGGTGATTTCTTCCACTGTCCATCCAGGTAGGACATTTCCCATCAACTTGTGCTCTGCTGGGTGAACTCCAGGGATGTCCCTGGGAAGAACCAGGCAAACAGGAACATCCATCTCCTTGATTTTGGGGGAATATCCAAACTTTAGGTGCCACTGTAGCCAGTGTCAGGCTCCAACACCCCCGGAGTTCTGCGCCAGCTCGGTTCATTTGGAGGCTGGTGATCCTTCAAATCCCAGCCAAGGATGGGTGTCTTGGATGGGAAATGTATGCAAGCCATGGGTGAGGACACAGAGGGGTTGGTTTAGGGGGTGTTCCCTGGCTCTCAGCTGAGCCAGACCATCCATCATCCATCCCAGGGCAGCTCCCTCAGGCACGGACGGGGCTGTCCCAGCACTGTGGGTTGTCACCGACCTGGCTGGGGCACAGTCCCTGTCCGGAGTGGGAAGGGTTAAAGCCACCAGGCCGAGGGATTGAGGTTGGGATGCTCAGCTGGACCCAGGCAGGCCATGGAGCACCCCATGCCAAACTGGTCCGGACCCAAGCCATCCCTCCGGTGTCATAAACCCAAGTTCCCCATGTCACCCGCTCCCAGGCCCCCCTCCCAGGGCTGCTCGTGCCTACTGAGTCATCCCTGAACTCCAGCTGAAGCCGGGAGCACGGACCTTCCCATGAGCCACGTGTGGGGCACATTGTTTTCCCAAAATACAGCAGAGCCCTGCCCCTCTGGAGTCACACAAAGCAGGAATTGAGTGGGAAAAACCCAGAGCGGGGACAAGAGCAGGGTAACCACCCCCAGTGCAGTGGGAGAGAGGGAAGGGGTCGCTTAGCTGGCAGGGAAAGGGCTTGGAGTGAGGTGAACATCCTGGATGAGCTTGCTGGAGCCATTCCCTGGGGAATGGGGATGGTTTCCATCACCCACATGCAGCCAGGACCTTTCCCACGGGGCTTCAATGGATGTCACAGCCTCTTTTGGGTGGGGATGGGGGTAAAAAACAGGGGGCTTCCCAGTGGATAGGCTGGAACTGCATCCAGGAGTCCGAGAGCTGGATGAAATCGAGGAGAGCAGGGGATCACTCAGCAGAGCCTCCTGCCCCCTCCCAGCCCTCTCTGCCCCTGCTGTCCCCATGGATTTGGCTCCAAGCCCTGGGAAACAAGACCTTTCCCAGCAAAGGCTCTTTCTGATGAGAAAAACTCCCTGATCCCTTCCCAATGGGTGTAACCCGGGGGAAGTGGGAGAGCCCATCAGCCATGGGAAAATCTCCTTCCTTGCACCCCAGCGGGGCAGGACAGGGCCATATAAACCCCCTGCACTTCCCGGGCTGGGAGCTGAGGCAAGGAGAGCCCAGGTAGGACACGGGGTGGATTTGCTGTGCTCTGAGATCCACAGAGGGATCCCACTGCAGGGGATCCATGGGTGGCTTTGGAATCTGGTGTGCATGGGGTTTACTCTGGGTGCTCTGAGCTGAGGGAATGCCGGTACCCAATAAAGTAGGACTCTTAAATCAATGGAATTCCTACAACTTTCCTGGCTGATGGATTTTTTTTTATCCACCCTGCTGTCCCTCACCCAGCCTGGATCACTCCCACAGCCTGGGGAAGGATGCTGGAGCTGAGCTTCCCACTGTCATCCCAACACTCCCCCCATTATTACTGATGCATTAATGACATTCCAGCAGGACCTGTGCAGGTGTGGCCTGGGCTTTTCCCAGGGAAGCTGATCCTAAGCCCTCACTATTAAATGCTTGTAGAATGGGAAGTGTAGGAAGCAAAGGGATGAATCCCTGTGGTGGAGCATCCCATTGGGGTTTGGGGTGGCACAAAGCCCTGGATGATTCCCACCCTGGACAAACCTTTGAGGGCAAAGGGATGGAACATCCTGCTCTGCTCCCATCTCTGGAGTTCCAGGTGCTGCTTCCTCCTTCAGGTGATTCCCTGGTCCCTCCACAGGTGATTCCCTGGCCTAGCACTGGAACACAAGAAGCAGAAGAGGATTTTTAAGCAGCATAAAGTAAAAAAAGCCTATTTTTTCCCCAGGGAAGCCAACAGAGTGAGTCAGCAGGAGCACAGCCATCCTGCTGGGATCACAACTGGAAGGGGGGATCTTTTCCCCCTCCTGCTTATTTCGGACACCACTTGATGGTGGGAAAAGAGTGACATTTGTGCAGTCAGTTTTTCCCATGGAGACGTACCCGGGCCTGGCGTTTCCTCTCCCGCCGCAGTCGCCGCTCCGGGGAAGGAGCCACGGATGGGGTGAGTGTCCCTGTGGGATGGGTGGCACTGCAGGGCTTCGGGATGGGCAGGGCTCCATGGCACGGCCGGAATGGCTTCGGGATGAGCTGCTTGGGGTGCCCATCCCTGGGGCCGGGTCTGTGCTCCGGAGCCGGGAGAGGCTGCGGGGCCACCGGCACCCCGAGTGTCACCAGGGCGGCTCCTCGGCTGGAAACTGGGGGTTTGGGAGGCCCGGCAGTTCCAGTAAGTGCAGGGGCCACGTCACGGGGGGTGTTGGTAATCTGGGGCCTCTTTGATGAGGAAGGAAAGGGAAAACCCCACGGAGCCGCCGCGGGAGGGGCTGGAGAGCGGGGGCTCCCCCAAAATGAGTCAGCCGAGAGTGCTGCGGCTGTGGGGCTGCTGCACTGGGCTTACTGGGGCTGTTGGGCTGCTCTTACTGGGGCTGCTGCACTGGGCTTAATGGGGCTGCTGCACTGGGCTTACTGGGGCTGCTGGGCTGCTCATACTGGGGCTGTTCATACTGGAGCTGCTGCCCTAGGCTTAGTGGGGCTATTCTTAGTGGGGCTGCTGGGCTGGGCTTACTGGGGCTGCTCATACTGGGACTGCTGCGCTGGGCTTACTGGGACTGCTGGGCTGGGCTTACTGGGGCTGCTCATACTGGAGCTGCTGCCCTGGGCTTAGTGGGGCTGTTCTTAGTGGGGTTGCTGTGCTGGGCTTACTGGGGCTGGTGATTGGGGTGATGATGCTGCTGGGACTGCTGGTGGTGCTGGTGTTACTGGTGCTGGTTGTGTGGGTGCTACTGGTGATGCTGATGGTGGTGCTGGTGCTACTGGTTCTGGTGCTGGTGGTGCTGGTGATACTGGTGTTACTGGTGCTGGTAGTACCAGTGGTACTGGTGATGCTGGTGTTAGCTGATGCTGGTGGTACTGGTGGTACTGATGGTATTGGTGCTGGTGGGACAGGTGCTGCTGGTACTGGTGCCACTCCTCAGGGTCACAGTGTCCCCCACAGCAGCTGCTGCTTCCTCCACTGGGAATTCCCAGGAATTCCCTTTTGAAGTATTTGCCATTTGGGACGAAATCCTGGCACAAAGGTTCTCACTGGACTCTTCTCCTGCTTTTCCATGGCATTAAAATCGGGGAGAGCAATTAAAATCCAGCAGGGCAATTAAAATCAGGAAGGGCAATTAATTAAAATCTGGCAGCTCCAACCACTGTGCTGCTTTTTATATTTAAATAAATACTGCGTATATTTACCTATATTTATGTATTTATAAATATATTTTATATAAAATGTGTTGTATATTATTCTATAAATATTTACATATTGCACACAGATACATTTATTTCCAGTTAAATAAAATTACTGAATATAGATTTAAATATGTGAAAAGTTTCTATTGAATTCTTAATAAAATAAGTCATAAATAAACATAGAGAAATATAATTTATGTTTATTGAATTGAATAGAATAACACAATTTGGTAGGATAATGGAATAGAATATGGGGGATTGGATAATAGAATAGATAGAATAAAAAAAGATATAATATTATTATCACCCTGTTATATTATGTATTATACCATATTATATTATATTCTTAGTTAGTATATATTAAATAAC
This sequence comes from Campylorhamphus procurvoides, assembly GCA_013396655.1. Lineage (NCBI taxonomy): Eukaryota > Metazoa > Chordata > Aves > Passeriformes > Dendrocolaptidae > Campylorhamphus > Campylorhamphus procurvoides. The sequence goes on along the minus strand of WBMV01009409.1, from coordinate 36,959 downwards.
ACATAATAGGATACATAAAATATGTAATATAAAATAGATGCAATAAGAGATATTATTATCCCATTATTATATTGTGCATTATGTAATATGATTATTATATTGCATTCTTAATTAGTATATATTATAATTATAACATAATATAACATATAATATACACCATAATAAAATATAAGTCCTGACCTTATCACTGCAGGTGTAAATTAAGCCAATTGAGGGAGTTAATTAAAAAGAGAAGGTAAAAAAAGCTAATTAATTTGACAATGGGAAAACAGAGGGAGAAGAATCCCTTTGGGTGTATTCCTGGGATGCCTGGAGGGTGGAGGGGGCGTTTGGGATGCAGGAGGAATGTGGGGATGTGGGAAGGATGCCGGGGGTGTTTGGGAGGCCACTGAGCTGCAGTTCCACAGCTGAGGGTTCTGGCACTTCAGGAACTCAGAGGTGCCGCTGGCTGAGAGGGTTTGGAAGGTGTTGGGAATTCCTTGGACTGGGAGCTGTTCCCAAGGGATGGCAGGAACACGGGGAGCACGGGGGGAGCAAAGGACTTGGTGTTTAGAGACAAATACAGGCATTGCAAATAAACACTGGCTTTGGAATAAATAAACGCAGGCACTGGAAACAAAATGCAAGGACTGGGAATAAATGCAAGGATTGGGAATAAATGCAAGGATTGGGAATGAATGGAAGCACACGTGTATTGAACAGCTATTGTTGCAGTGCTGAGTGAATCAGGGCAGGGAACAAACCACAGCCTCGGGTGGGTTTGGGGGTTGTGCTGGGCTTTTATTAAGCTCTGCACATCTTTTGGGGCTGGAATTTTTGGCAATGGATCTGTCTCCTGTGTTTATGGCAGCCTGGGAGTTCATCCCTGGTGTCTGAGGGCTGGGCAGAGAACTGACAGCTGAATTGTAAGGTTTGCCCAATTTAAGACAGGCCTGAGGAGGACCTTTGGTGGGAATGTTCTCCTTGAGCTTTGAGGAGCAGATTGGCATCTCCCTTGGGATGCAGTCCACACAGGGGTGGATGCTCCCAGTCATTCTGTCAGAACAGGGATGGAGTTCCCTGGGGGAGCTCTCCTTGCTGGGCTCAGGGCACCAAAAACTCCCATTTTTTGCACTCCAGGTGGAGGTTTCACCCAGCACATGGCACTGGCCAGCCAAAATATTCCTCCTGAAGCTCATGCCTGGGTATTTGATTTGCCAGATTAATTCTTAGAGGCAAATCCTGACCCCTGGGAAAGGCTTGTATAATTTTCCAGGTGGTTTTCCTGAGATTAAATTTTCCAGTTTAATTCTTAGAGGCAGATTCCCAACCCCTAGTAGAGGTCTGTCTGATTTTCCTGGTAGGTTTCTTGGTATTTAGTTTTCCAGACTAATTCTTGAAGGCAAATCCTAACCCCTGGGAAAATTCTGTCTAATTTTCCAGGTGAGTTTCATTTTCAAGCCAACTATTCCCATTTTTCCGGGATAAAACCCATCCCTCCTCAGGCCAGAGTGATCCCCCTCAAACACCAGCTGAAAAATAATGATGGAGCAAAATCAGATTGACCACAAATTCCCTTCTCCCCCTGGTTTTCCATCCAGCTGCCCACGGGATGCTCCCAGAGCCACAGGATAGCTGAAGCCCTTGGGTGCCCAAAAATGCTGGGAATTGGAATTACAGAATATCCTGAGCTGAAATGGACCCACAAGGATCATCAAAATCCAGCTCCCGGTCCTGAAATTGCCCAAAATTCTGGTTTCTTCACCCGTGGTGGATGTGGTGGGACAAGCCTGGGAACTTTGGGGACTCTCAGTGTTTCAGCCTTTCCAGACGAGTCAAACCAAAAGGATTCTGTGTCTGCTTTCTGTGTGGGGTGAGCACTTCTCTCCGTCTGGCAGTAAATATTCCCAGTGTATTCCATCCCCAAACCCCCAAATTTATCCAGCCTCCCCTATTTTTGGCACCTTTTGACTCTCGTTTGAATCGATGATGTGGAGAAGGAGACGGGGAGGGGGGGCGGTGTTTGACTCGAACAGCAGCGAGACGAAAATAGCGAAGTGGAAATTCACCTCGGCTCGAGATTTGAAATGAAATAACGGCTTGAAATGAAAGAGTTCATGCCTAGCTGAGGAAATTCCAGCCTGGCTCCATCCTCCGTCCGGGGAGGGGACAGAAGGTGTGGGAAAGGGGGCAGCGCCCTGGGGAGTTTTTTTTTTTTTTGTGGTGCTTTTGGTCATTATTTCTCGGCGCTAAATAGAGGAAGAATAAGTTTCAAGCGAAGCGTGTTTTGTTTTGTCACAGGAAGTGGAGAGAGCTTTGGGAGAGCCCTGAGCCATTGCCTTTAAAGTACAGATTTGAGTGTTTTCCTGGCCAAAACAATAGGATGGATTTGTGCCTGCTGTAAACGGGGGGATCCTTTGGATGGGGGGAGCGCAGGGGAGCGAGCCCCGCTCTCAGACAAGCAGGGGGCAGGAGATTTGGGGCCGTGGGGGTCCGGGGCAGGCAGGCAGCCCTTCCTGGGGGAGCAGCCAGCCCCCTTCCCTGTGCCGGGGAGCCCGAAATTGTGGGGGGCGAGTGCCGGGGGCCGAGGGGCTCTGGGGTGCCCCGGCTTTGGGAAACCGTTTGAGCTGTTTCTCGGGCTGGCTTTGGGCTCCGGCGCCTCCGGCAGCGGCAGCCTCAGGAAAAGGAGCCTGGTTTCACAATGGCTCAGTCCTCCCCCGGCCGGGCTGCCCCCGCAGAGCCGCCTCGTCCTCGGCAAAACCCCCAAATTGGTTATTTCGGAGCGGGGGTTCAGCGGGGACGGAGCGCGGCGCTTCCCTGTCCGGAGAGCATCGCGGGGCTCCGGCAGCACCGAGCCCAGCCCGGGGCTCCCAGCCCTTCCCTGCAGCACGGCCAGCCCCCCAAAAACCCCCCAAACTCCATCCCCTGCTCCACGTGGGCTGCCGGTGGCCAAAGCCGCCTGCACGGCGAGCCCGCCCTCCACTCGGTGACCTTCATTGAATTCTGGCGACTAAATTGCAAAATTCCTCCTCGTCCTGTGGTATTAATTTGCTTTTTGGTTTCGTTATTAATCTCGAATCAGTGCGAGGTCGGCGGCGTTGGCTTTCGGTGGTAATTCACAGCTCAAGTGATTTAATCCCCGTCGCACTCGCAAAAGGAGGGCTCAGCCGGGCTGGCTGCGATGGGTCTGCGTGCTGGGTGGGAGGACACGCTGGGAAATCACTCGGGAAATTGTTTGGCGTCGGGGAAAACCCACCCGGCTCACGTAGGGGTGGGTTTGGCTTCTCCTGCGATGGGGAAATGGGGATAATTGCAGCTGAAGTGAGGACGGCCAGGGGGGTGGGCTGGGCTGGCTCGGGGGTGTCCAGCACTGCCCTGGGACTCATCCCGGCCTCGAGCACCCGAATTTGGCCAAGGAGGGGTCGGGGGGTGAACTGTGCCCTTTTTCTCGTTGTGCTGTGGCTCTGCCCTGCCTGTCCTCGAGGCTGTACCCTCGCTGAAAGGTTGCAAACAGTTTTGGGAACACGCTGTCTGCCTGAAACATGACAGAATCGGCCACAAATTGCAGATGAGACTGATAACAAAAGCCAACAACAGAAAATAGGTAGAAAAACAACACGGTGAAGGCTGCGAGACCACTGAAGGGCTTTTTTGTGTGTTTTCTTAACCAGTTCTCTCACGATGGAAGTGAAAACACATGAAAAGAGAAATGGCTTTTGTTCTCCCACTCAAATTAAGATGCCCCAGCAGCAAACCAGGCTTGAACCCGGTGGTTGGAGCTGCTGCCCAGCCCGGGGACTCTTCACTCAGCATTTTTGCAGCCACCCAAGGTGGTTGGTTGTGTTTTTGGGGGGTTATCATAGTTTTGAACCTTAAATATCCTCACCACGCAGCACAATAGCACCTCAGCTTATTTTCTCAACTCAGCCTGCTGTACCTGAACCTCTCTGCTTGAATAAATCAGGCTTGAGCTCAGAAATTAGGATGAGGTTTTTGTTTTCGTTCTACTTATTTCATCTTTGTTTTTATAAATAAATACAAATCACTCAAACTGAAACTCGATGGCTTTGGTGATAATCAAAGAGCAGCCCTGGGGAAATTTTTCTTCATTACCATGTTCTTTCACAGCCCACACTCGGGGTTTCGGGAGGAAAATTGTTTAACCTTTGCAGCAGCACAACCCGATGCTTTTTGAAGTCCCGTCACGCTCAGACTCGGGGTTCACATCGAGGAGCTGCTTGGCATCACCTTGATTTTAGGGGCCACGAGTACAGAAGAAATCCTCTCATCCCCCAGCCCTTTCTCCCCCCAGTTCACCCTTTCAAAATAGCACAAAAACCCTCAGAAAATGTTGAAGTCCAACCCACCCCCAGCACTTCATTCTTCTTGTTGTTTTTTCGGTTCTGTGGGGCAGCTCTGTTCTCTACCAGCTTTGTACAGCATGTTTTAGTATTTGCAGCTCACTTCCTGTATGAGGTTAGTTTGTTTATCATAAAACCCCTATTTTTAAACCCATTTCTGCCAATAAGTCATTTGAATGTCAATGGCAGGCGCTCGTGACTGTGCCCGGCTCCCGAGGGGGCTGTGCTGCTGCTCTGGGCTCCAGGAGGGATGGGTGCTGGGATCCCACACGTGGGAAGGCCTGGGGCACTCTGCACTCCCGTGGTTTCCCCCTCAACCCTCAGGGGGGTTTATTTGTGTGGTTCAGGCACAAAATTAATAGGACTTCTGAAAATCCTGGCTTTTTCAACCTGGGATCGTGTGCCGTGCAGTGAGGCAGAGAGGCAGAGAGGCAGCTCCTCACCCTTCCCCTCCCTCAGGAAAGGCCATCCTGCCACCTTCCAATGTTATTTCCCCTAATTAATAGCCAGGATAGCTGTGGGGTTGTCACACAATGGTTTGCTGGGCCCACAATGGCACCAATGGCACCAAGATGTTTAATTACTGGCTCCCTGTGTGTCCCCTTGGGAAAAGGGACAGACGAGCCTGTCAAAAACCCAGCTAGGAGAAATCCATCAACCTGGGCAAGAAAAGGCCCTATATCCTCACAGGGGCCATGGGAGGTTCCCTGGGCTCCAGGGGACTGGCCTGTGCCACCAGGACCTGTCACCATCAGGGATAACCCATTCTCTTCCTTTTCTGGGGATGCAGCTCTTAAAGGCTTAAAATTCCCCAGAAAAGAGCCAGAATAGGTTTGGGATGCTGAGGAGAGGCAACAGAAAGATTCCCTTGTTCCAGCCATCCTTGGGCTTGTGCTGCACCACATAAAAGCCCTGTTAGAGCATCTGTATCATTCCTTTATTGCTTTTAGGGACCTCCAGGTGTCCAACTGCTTCCCATCCCCATCAAACATGGGTTTGACCCCAGGAGAGGTCGCCCATCCAAGACCCTGCCAGAAACCTGAGAAAACCCACTGGAAACAGTGAGCTTTGTTGCAATATGAAAATCAAATGCAAAGCTCGGAGGGTATTTTTAGCTGTTTAAGGCTGAACAGGTGTTTGAAAGGTCAGCAGCGAGTCATTGGAAAAAATAAATATATATTTATGTGTGTGCATGTTGAGGGCCTGGCAGTGCCCAGGGGTCGCTCCCATGGCACCAGTTGGATGCCATCTCATCCTGGGCTTTGGCTGCTTGGCGTTCCCAAGGCCAGCAGGGGTTAAGGGATGTGGGAACATCCTGGTCTGGCTCCTTCCAGGTCCTCAACAGTGTGGGCACAAAGTGGCCATGAGGGTGTCAATGGGCACAGGGAGATGTGGCTTTTTCCGTGAATGAAATCTGGGGGGTCGCTGCTTTTCAAGGAATGAAGGAAGTTTGGCATCCTAAAAACAAAATGGGGTTTATTAGTTCCCAAGGCAAAACCTTGAGAGCACCAAAAGGGCTCTTGGGAAGGAGCCAGATGGTGTGTCCTTGGTGGGCCTGGGCCACGATCACCTTGGACTTGGCCATGGCCAGTGCAGACTGGCCACACTGGGCCATGGCCACCTTCAACCTGGCCAGGACTAGCCTGGGCCATGACCAACCTGGACTTGTCCAGGACCAGCCCAGGCCATGACCAACCTGGGCCACGACCATCCTGGACTTGCCCGTGGCCAACCTGGGCCAAGGCCAATGTGAACCATGGCCCACCTGACCCTGGCCATGGCCAGCCTGGGCCGTGCCCACCTTGGACGTGACCACAGCCAGCCTAGGTCTGCCAGTGGCCAAGCACGTGCCCAGAAGGGAGATCCCACTGGTGGGGATCTCTGCTTGGTTCCTCTTCCCTGTTGCCCCACCGAGGTCACTGAGTTTGGGCAGGCCCCAAGCTCCTTGCAATGTCAGGAGACATCAAGGTCATGTCCTGGATGTGACAACCCACCTGCACAGGCCAACAGGCTCCCAAATTCCATCAGCACCAAAGAGCCACAGGACCAGCAGCTGCCACAGCCTCAGCTGGGCAATAAAACCTTTTTTTGTGTGAGCTAAAGAAGCCCCCAAAATAGCACCTGAAACCAATAAACTTCCCTTTCAGGAACTTCTGTAATTTGAAACACACTCAAGAACAAAAAAAAAAAAATCCAGAATTTTTTTAGGTTGTTTATCAAGTAGGACTTGGGGGGGGAGTTGTTTTTAAATCCCTTTCAGGTGGTGGGAGCCAGGGCACAGAGGAGGAGATGGAGGGGTAGGAAGAGCTGGAGGGAAAAATAGGGTGGAAGGTCAGAGCAAAAGGTGGGGTGGGAATTTTTAGGAGGAGATTTTGCTTCAGCTTTAAAATGATAAAATAAAAAATAACCATGTGAAATAATAAAGGAAAAATTACATAGCAATGTTCCATAATAAAATCAAAATAATGGTAATAAATACATTAAATTTATAATAAAAGCATTAAATAATAAAATTAAGTAAAAATGCTAACAGAACAAGACAAAAATAATAAAATAACCCCCCAAACTCTGTCAATAATGATGAAAACCAATTGGGGACAAGGAGTGCATGGAAGGTGCCCATCAGCTGGGTTTGAGCCCATGACTGCAGGGTCCCATAAATGTGGGGAAAAGCAAGAAAGAATCCAAGGAACCCCCAAAGCATTCCCAGATGGGGCAGCTTTTGGGTCTGGGGACACTCAGGGCAACACTTTCCAAAGCTGCTCCATTCAACAACAGCTGCATTTTGGTGTCCTGGGGAGGGAAATGCCAGCTCTGTGGGAGATCTTGGGGAGAACAGGTGAAAACCAGGCAGAGCTGGTGATAAACAGGGAGATAAAGAACAAATATCCCCCTCCCAGCCCTTCCCAGGTGCTCCTCAACCCCTCAGAAAAAAAAAACCAACCCAGAACTCGTGACCAATAGTTGCAAATTTTTATTCATATAAAACTCATATTAAGAACATAAAAGATTGCATCTGAAAATCGACAAAAACAACCCCCAAAAAAAGGATCTGCGATTATTTACAGCAGTATTGCACAAGTAAAGTGGCAATTACCCTGTCCAAAATTCATCAGTGCAAAACACAAGGAAGGCAGGGAAATTGCAGTCAAAATGCTACATCCGCTGGGTCCTGCGCCACGACTTAGTGACCTCGTGGGATGGGGTGGCTGCTCCAGGTGGAGCAAACCCTGGACTGAACCATTCCAGGGCGTGGAGAAGCCCAATTCCCACTCAACTTCACTAATGCTGAAGTCTTTGATGTGCCTAAATCACTCCTGGGAAGTGGGGACTTAGGCACTTGGAGCAAAAGGATTCAATCGTCATCCACCCCACGATGGCTTTGGAAGGTGATCCAACACTTATGGCAGGGAGGAGAGAAGGGGGAAACCAAATCTTCACAGGAACTTAAATAAGCAGAAAATAAATATACAACATTTCTACAAGTTACAGCATTAAACAGTAGAGTGCATTAATTACACAGGAAATTAAAAAGGCCCTACAGTCTTTACCAAGTTTGAGTCTAAAAAAGTTTAGGAAAAAAGAGTATTTTTTTTTTAATAATTTTTTTTAATGTATTTATAAGCTGTACAAAACTTACAGGAGAGAAAGGAGAAGGGAGTACATTGCACACAGATATTTGGCTCAGATGATGAGAATATGGTGCCCTAATCTAATAAATATTTGGGTATTTACAGTGGGGGAAAAGAAGAGAAGCGGGACCGCGGCGCGGGAGAGCGCCCGGGAATGAATCTGGTTTCCCCACATCCAAGGAAAACTCTTGATCACATCCTTTTGGTGCAACACAGAGCGCAGGTTATGCTTCAAACAGCCCAGAGCCAACATGGCTCAATGGGCACTATCCCTCTTTTAGAACATGATTCTCCTGGTTGGAGGCTTTGCTGGGGGGTGTTCCCCCTAAACCTGCCTTTTGGGGGGTAATTTTCCTCTGCCTTTTGGCTGGGAATTCCTCCTGTGGAGAAGTCCCCGGAAGACTCTGCCAATCCTTGGAACTTTTTGTCCTTAAAATGAACTTAGATTTTGTCTCCATGGGAGGAGGGGGTAAAGTGCTCGGTGATTCTTTGGTGTATTCCAAGGGACACATTCCAGGCGGGGTGATGCTGGGATTCCATAAGGCTGGGAGGCCACAAAGCACCATTTCATCCACCAGCAATGACGGAACACAACTGGGAGAAAAATCTCACTTGGTTCCCCCCTGCTTTGGAATTTAAAACCTGTTAAAACCTGTTTGATTTTAACAGCCATGGAATTCCATAGAGGTTCCCTTGGGAAACCCTGAGCCAAAGCCAGAGCCAAATCCCAGGGGATGAGGAGCAGGACCTGCCCTGGCCAAGCTTACCAGTTATTGAACCCCTTGCTCTCCACCAGTGCAAAGGCTGCCCCCACTCCCTCTCCAAAAAACCCTTCCCAAAGCATTCCCTGCCCCTGCAACCGATGCCCACCGTGCACATCCAAGAATAAAAAAGGGAATCAAATTGGCAATCAAGGTTAAAACCTGCTCCGTGATCCTGCAGGAGCACAACAGGAGGCCCCACTCCAACACCCCCAGCACAGCCAGGGCAGAGAGGTCCCACTGCACTTTGTCCATCATTGACACTAACCATCTTCCATGGCACTCAGCAGCTTCTCCCTGTGGGAAGAACCGCTCGGGGGGGGCTTGGGATGGGGTTTTCCTTCTTTTTTTGTTTTTTTTTCCTATGGCGCTGGTGAAACCGGGGAAAGCAGAGATAACCGTGCGGCATTGGGATGTGGGGATGGGACCACCTGCACCAGCCAGAGGGAGGGGGCATGAGGTGGGTGTTTGTGCATAGATATGGGATGGCCAGAGCAGCTGCTCCCTCAGAAACACCCCACATGAACCAGAGACAATGGGCACACCTGTGTCTGCCACCAAGCCCTCGGAGCTCCTCCACGTCATGGGGTCTCCAGGTGGGACGGGACATTCCCTGGGCAGGTTCTCAGGGAGGAGCTGGGGCAGTCAGTGGGTTGGACCCCCATGGCAATTCCTTGAGTGGATCCACACCAGGCTGGCTCCTTCCAGCTGCATCCAGGGGCTTCACGGCGCCTGCTCATCCCTCTGTCCAAACACAGAGAGGATCCCAGGAAAACAGTCCAGCACCTTGGAAACCCTCCTGGTTTGCCAACAGGTCCCACCGTCGCCGCCGGGGTGTCCCAGGAGCTGCTCCTCCTGCCTCTGGGCTGGTTTATTGCTGAATTCCTCAGTCTCCCCCATCCCATGTATTGTATTTCACTACAGAAGCGTTCACACATATTTCATAGAAAGATTCTTTAAAAAAAGGCAACCTGGTGGATTGGGGTTTGTGTTTGGTTGGTTGGTTGTGATGGTTTGGACCCTGGAGTTCGACAGCGAAGTCTTGAAATTCAGAGTGTATAAAAAAAATAGAGATATTAAAAAACTACAAAAAAAAAAATCAGTCAGCAGGAAATAGGCGATTTGCATGATGCAAATGAAGTTGGATTTGGGGTAGCATTAGGTATTTACAGGTAAAAGAAGTGCTGATTTAAAACCCTCTGCCCTTCTTCGAGCCTTTGTGGTGGGCAAATGCACCAGAGGCAAAGGGAGAGGGGAGGAATCTGAGTCTCTTGCCCATCAGCTGGCTCAGGTTTCCCAGATGAGCCCACAGGATTCCAGGAACGATGATAACAAATTATTCCATATTGTCACTGAGACTCATTTGGAAAAAATGATTAAAAAAGAATAATAAAAAGTTGAAACACCAAGTAAACACCACTCTGGGATAAAACGCTGCACCGGAGCCTGACAGGTCAGTGTGGGACGAACACCCTCATCCTGCCACGTGGCCTGGGGGAGAGGCAGGGGGGGAGTCTGTCCGTCTGTCCATCCATCTGTCCGTCCTTCCCGGGCTTTCCCAGCGAGGAAAGAAGTCCTGGAGCCTCTGGACGTGCCAGGCCCTCACTGCAGCCTCCAGATGAGGCGGATGATGTAACGCAGCAGGCGCAGGATGACGACCTGGGGGTTTCCCACCTGGTGATCCAAGAAACCCTGAAACAGAGAGAGGGGGGGGAAAAAAAGGAAAAGAGAAGAAAACCCAAACAAACCCGTGAGTTTCATTTCCAGCACGAAGGCCCCGTGTCACAAACACCTGGAAGATATCCCAGAGGCACAAAATCAAGTGTTGAATGAAGAATGAGGATAAACCCAGTGACCTTTCATGTTTTAACCCTTCTACTTTTGACAAAAGGGTCAAAGTTACTCTCTCCCAATGACACTGGCCACAAATGTGGGTTTTGGGATTGAGTGGCACCACCACGGTGCCATTCAACAAGGATGTCACCTGAACATGGGCACAGGAGTCATGTGTCACTGCCAGGGGGTTTGAAACATCCCAAAGGACAATCAGGGAATTTAAAACCACGGGGTGGGGGGAAAATATTCCAACTAAAATAAAATAAACCCTGTCCTCAGCAGGGAGAGCAGCAGGCTCAGGTCTTCTCCCACCAGCCCAATGCTAAGCCCACCATGCTTCCTGACCTTCAACACAGCAGAGAAGGAGGGAAAAGCAAATAAAAACCCCCACAGGGCTTAAAGGATGGAAGAAAAATGCCAAAATTAGTTTTTGTTGAATAAGGAGGTATAAAAATAACTAGGGAGTTGAAACAACATTGAGGGTGGACATCAGGAGGCATTTCTTCATGGAAAGGGTCATTAAACATGGGAAGGGGCAGTCCAGGGAGGTGGCGGAGTCCCCATCCCTGGAGGTGTCCAAGAACACCACGGAACTCTGTGCTCTGGGCTGGGTGACAAGGTGGGGATCAGGCATAAGGTGGACCCGATCTCAGAGGTCTCTTCCAACCTGAATGATTCTGTGATCCCTTCATTTTCCACCCTGTGCCAGCAAACGCCTCAGTGTGGAGCTGATGTCTGTGGAGGGAGGATCTGGTGGCCACTGGGCCGATAGCTTTGTGAGGCACGGAGGGGCTGGGTATGGAGCTGCCCCATGTCCCGCTGTCCTGCCCGCAGCAGCCCCGGGGGTGACGCACAGACAGGGAACGTGACGGGAACGTGACGGGGACCGTGTGGCCCCGACCCGTCCAACAGCTCCGACCTGCCCAGCCAGTGCCGCTCTGGCAGGGCTCTTAGTTCCCCATTTCTAACCTCAGGCTTAAAGGGCAGAGCCCAGCCAGGCGGGGCTGGCGGGCACGAGCCGTTCCCACCTTCCCCTCCTGCCCCAGGGCCTGGAGTGGCTGGAATGCTTCCAGGAGGAAGAGACACCTTCCTACAAGGCAACAGCCGTGTGCCCTGGGGATGGTGATTCCACAGGCTGATGTTCTGAAATGCTCTGAAAGCTCCCCAGTTCTGGGAGCAATGAGGGAGAGCTGGGCAGGTGCTGATTGAGGCAGGCACAGAGTGTTTGCAGGGTCACACCTGACACCCCCTGCTCGTGTCACCGAGCAAGCAGGGTGTGTCCCCAGCGTTCTGCTTCTTCCCCCGGGCCAGTGGGTTGGAACCTTGGGATGTGTCTGGAGCAGATTTCTAGCAGTGAGGGAGCCAGTCCCCATGGGATAACACACAGAGGACATTCCTGCTCCTCACAAACCCATTCACACAAGGTGCTCCAAGGTTTGCCAGTTTTAAGGCACCGCTCTGGGAGGAGATGGGAAAAGGGATGAGGGTGGTGGGGCACTGAACAGGCTCCCCAGGGAAGCAGTCACTGCCCCAAGGCTGCCAGAGCTCAAGGAGCATTTGGACAATGCTCTCAGGGTCAGCGTGTCTGTGCAGTGCCTGGAGCTGGACTCTGTGGTCCCTGTGGGTCCCTTCCAGCTCAGGATATTCCATGAAACAGCATGGCATTGCACATTTCCACCAGCTCTTGTGAATCAGCTGACTGCTACAAGGTGCCTCCAGCTTCCTCAACATCCTGGTCCCTCCCTTTCCTTGGAAAGATGTCCTTTCAACCCAAAAAGGAGCTTCTCCAGGGATCAGCCTGGATGGGGGAGGTTGGAAAATGCACATTCTGGAGTTGGGATAAAATGGAGCTTGTCACTATTTGTTGCAGGTCTGGAAAGCCAGAAGGGTGGATCATGGCAGCTGGGCCCCCATGCTGGGGGAAAGCCAACCCTCCAGCCCCTGGGAACGGTGAGGAAGCGCTGCAGGAGTGACTCAGGAGATGGGGAGGATGGATAAGGATCCAGGCAGCCGGCATTCCGTCACCAACACTGCTCCCCAGCGTGCTCCTGGCTCCCCTTCCCACGAATCCAGGGACCAGGAACCACAAGCACGGACATGCAGCAGCCCAGGCTCTTCTGCAAACTCCTGTTGCTTCACCCCCCAGGCTGGGCTTGTGCTTTTTTCTGGCATCAGTGCATCGATTTTTGTTGCAACACTCAAAGGTGAGCAAGTTTATCATCTTATAAATACCCGTGTTTCAAAACAGTCTTTGCAAGAAAAATAAGTTATTGGCCCAAGTTTCCTCTTTGCAGCTTCCACACTCAGCAGCAGGGATTTGGGAGCTGGGATTAGAGTCCCAGTGCATTCACTCCCTGAATGCTTCCCGAAAGGCAACAGTGCCAGGCACTGTGTCCAGAGCAGCTCCTCTCAGTGCTACCCCAAAGCAACCTCAACACCCCCAAATTTTCCCTGTCTAACTCTTACAAGTCTCTTTCTCATTACCATCAGGTCAAGGCCCAACTGTACCCCCAAAACACCCCAAAAACACCCCAACACCCCCCGCCACCCGAACTTTTCCTGTCTAACTCTTAGAAGTTTATTCCTCATTACCATCAAGTCAAGCTCCAACTCTACCCTCGAAATACCCCAAAACAACCTCAACACCCCCAAACTTTCGCTGTCTAACTCTTACAAGCCTCTCCCTCGTTACCACCAGGCCCAGGCCCAACCCAGCAGCAGCGGCCCCACAAAGCTGCCCCAGACTTGCCCCCCCAGGGCCCCCAGCCCCGATGTGAAGGTGGTTTTGGACTGATCTGACGCCGCTGCAGCCGCAGCCGCCGAGTGGCCCCGTCCAGGCTGACAGCACCACCCGCGCAGCCCTTTCTCCATCTGAGTGCACCCAGCGCTCACCGCAGCACTTTCCAGAGATGATTAAGCTTTTCCCTTTCAGAGAAACGTGCAAAGAAATGGAAAGTAGAGAGGGGAAAGTTACCCTTCGTGGACAATAGGAGGCATTGAACTCGTCCCCGATGCGCCGCAGCTCCTGGGCGATCCAGACCTCGGGCTGCACATCTTCTGCCACCGAGTGCCACCGGGAGGCTGCACGGGAGAAACGGGAGCGTGGGAAGGGAGCAGCAACACCACCAACAAATGCTCTATGGAGCTTCACAGCAGCCCATCCACTCTTGCCATTGTATTGCTACTTTTCGTTATTATTGTATTTTAGTTCTAAATCCTGGTGTTCCAGATGCTTGGCAGCACAAATGGGACTTGCCATCACAAGCCAGGCTTTTATTCCTCATTATTTTTATTATTATCATCATTATTATTGTTATAAGGCCTTTATTTATTTATTCTTTTTATTATTATAGTCTTCCCTTGGGAGCATCTCCAAGCTTTGGTCACCTCTTATACAGGCAGAAAATGCAGGATGCCAATCTCCAGTTCTCTTCCCTCACCAGACCTCCTCTTCCTCAATAATTTCCTTTCCTTGCAGACACAGCAACAACTCCTTCCCTAACCTTAAAAAACCTCTGCCTGGATAGTTTCACCCAGTTCTCATATTTCTGCCCCAAATCATCCTGAAGTGCCCAAAAAGGAAAGGCAAAGGGTTTGCCATAAGGAGAAGAAAGCCACAACTCCATTTGTGTGGAGAAACCACACTCCCAGCAAAACCAAGTGCTGGCTTCTAAGAGGAAAGAAAAGAGTTAATCTATTAATTATACTCGGTGATACATAATTATGTCAGTCTCCATCTCAAGGAGCTATTAAAGACATCATAAATCCCTCAAATAGCCAGGGAAAAAAGGAGGCAGGACCATGCATGGAACTGGCACCGCCTGTCCCACCTCCTGCAAACCCAAGGGCAGCAATCGCAGCCTTATGTAAAAAAAAAAAGATACAATAAAAATAAAAACAAAACCAACCCACTGCACAAAACAAAACAGCGTTTTGGCACGACAGCGTCAGAGGAATCACAAGGGAACTGGGAACGGCTTCCAATCTCCAAATATTCAAAGGATTAGCGGGGCAGTAAAAAAAAAAAAAATTAAATAAAAGCCTGGCTCCGACCTGACTGGAAAATGTGTTTGGGAGCCAAGGCAGCGCCGCTTGGCTTGGGGCTGTGTTTTGTTTTCACGCTGTAGTAGCGCAGGAGGAGCGCAGGAGGAGCGCCCGGGGACAGCGCCTGCCCCGCGATATTCCAAGCCTGGCTCTCCCGGGAAGCCAAGCAGGATCCCGGCCGGGGCGGAGCGACCATCCCAAATCCCACCACCGTCACCAGAGCCGGCCCCGGGCTGGCTGGCCCGGCGAGGGAAACAAAAACACAGCGGGAGCAGGGCAAAAGAGACGCGAGGAGACACGAGGATACAGGGAAAAGCAGGCAGGGGAGAGGTTCTGCTCCTTCTCCATCCCCTGCCCCTTCCCCATCCTTGCCCCGCCCCAGCATCGCGCCCACGGGCTCATCCGCCCCAGAGCCGAACCCTGGGGTTGGTGGCTGAGAGCGAAATCGGGCTGAGGTTTTCAGAAAGGACTTTCTGTGGTGCTGCGTCAAAAGGGTCCAGTCATAACTGGTCCCCAAACCAGTCAGAGGCGCTTTCGGGGGCGGGGGGCACAGTCATACCGCGAGCCAGCCCCGCCACCGAGGGCGGCACGGCTGCCGTGGGCACGGGCACAGACCCAGGGGCCACCACCAGCACCCCCGGGTGTCACGTCCCATCCAGCCCAGGGGATGCTCCGGCACGGCAACGCTGCAGTCTCGGCTCACAAGGGCAAAAAGCCACCCCAAACTGCACCTTCGGCTCCTGGGCTCAGTCATCCGACCCCCCTGGAGAAAAGCTCCCTGAAAGAAATAGCAGGAACCCCTTTGGACACCACCACCGGCTTCCCAGCTCAAGGTTTTCCCCTCAAATGCACTGATTTCCACATGGAGGATCTCCTGAGCAGACAACCAGAGATTCATGATGCTTCTCTCCCCATGGGAATATACTCCAGGATCAAAGCAGCACTGGGAAAACCCCCCTACAGACCACTTGCTCCAGACACATTCCCAAAACCCATGCAGACGGAAAACCCAACAGAAGGACAAGATCCTCTCCCAGCAAGAGCCCAAGGCACGAAAACATCAGGCAAAGAGTCTCCCAACCCCTCTCCAAAGGGTGAGTTTCTTGTCTTGGGTGATTTATGTTCCCAGCAGGGTACCCACCAACCCTCCCATACTCTTCCCCAAAAAGCAGGATCATCCTCTTCCCTCATATCTCCCCTGGCACAACCAGATCAACTCATCCCTGCTCCCCTCCCACCCATCCCCAAAAGCATCTTCCTGGACATGCCAAGCCAACAACACAACCCTTCCTTCCCCCATCCCAGAACATCCTCTCACTGCTTTTGTCTCATGTCCCAAAAAAAGGCTTTGGAGGGACCCAATGACTCTTCCTCATATAACCCAAGGCATCCTGGCATTCCCAAGGGCTGCCTCCACCTAATTTTGCCCACACCAAAAACTTTGGGAAAGGTCTTATGAGATCTAGAAGGAGTTTTGGGGCAGAGCACGAGCTTGCTGTGCTGGAGCAGCCTAGGAGCAATTCCCCAAAGCTGTGTTGTATCCCAGGAGCATCCCTTGCTCCTGCTCACAGGAAGCGCCTGTTTATTATTATTATAATTATTATTATTAAAGGCCACTTGCTTGTGCTTCCGAGAGAAACTCTCCACCTCGCAGCCTCTGCTCACCACAGATACAATCAGTGCATAAAAGCAAAACAACAATATACCCTTTGCTTCCTTCCCGAGGGACTGACCCACTTCCATGCGGAAAACTTAACAGCACACATCCAGCTGGACACTGCCAAGGCACAGGGACTGAGGAACAGGCATGCAGGGCAAGGCCAGGGATACTTCTCAGGACTTCTGTGGGAAGCCACAGCCTGGGAGCTGTGGTCCCAGATAGGGATAAAAGAGATCCACAGCTCCATGTACCCAGTTCTATCATGTTTGGGAATATCCAAGGGTCCTGGTTAAACAGAGCCAAGAATTCTCCATTTGCTTATAGTTGTTTAGGATGATGCCCCTGGCAACAACCAGCTGACAAGAATGCAGGAACTTGGAAAAAATCAGGGAAAACCTTAATTTCTTCCCAGGAAAAAGAACCTGAACCCGTGGCTCTGCCTGCGAGGAACTCCGGGAGCACCCTGGCCTGGCTGTGCCAACCCGAGGTTGTGAAACTTGCATTAAGCTGTAATTACTGCAATAATGTCCCAAAATCTTTCCTAAGGGCACGTTCCAGCGAGGCCTCCGCAGCCGTAACCACAGCTCGGAGCCGGGAGGGAGCAAAAACACCACCAACAAAAAAAGAAGATGTTTTGATCCCGGAAAGCTTGGAGTCGGTGTTTGTTAGCCCTCCACTTTGCCCTGGTTTCACCCGGTGGAAGTTAAAAGCTTTCTCCCAGCTACAGGGAATTCATCAGGAGAGGGGAATGCTGGACACGTGGGCAGGTTTTCCCCGCCCCAGAGGCTTTACCTGGCAAAACCACATGTAAACACACACCCCCGCCTGCCTCCACGCCGCTTCCCAGCGGGATTTTGGGTTCCATGACCCCATCACCTCCAACACGGGGCGCGGAGAGAGAACCAGGAGCGACGCACGAGCCAGAAGCCACTTGCTTGGCAAAACAAGCTTGGAAGAGCAGCCCGGAGTAGGAAGCTGGCCTCAGCTCTGTCCCCTCCTCCCCTGGCAGGGACTGACCCAGCCCGGAAAAGAATAAACATCATAGTAATAAAAGCCCCGGCGCTGGACACGCGGGAGTTCCCCGGCGCTGTTTGCTCGGCGGGCCCGGCCAGCTCCCACAAATCCCAGAGTGCCAGCCCAGCATCCAGCCCACGGCCAGCACGGCACGGCCGGGCTCCCAAAATCCACAGGCTGGCACGGGAGAGGTGCTGTGGCAGGTGTGTCCCACAACCAGAGAACCTGCGGCTTCCATCGTGCCCAGGGGAGCCAAGGCAGGTGGGCAGCAGGACCTCTCCTGCACTCACAATCCCCCTTGCAGTGTGTACTCACACCTTACACCCCACCTTGCATTCACACCTGTACACAACCCCCTTGCACTGTGTACTCACACCTTTGCACACCCCCACAAGAACCTGTGTTTCCCATCATTCTGAGAAAAGCCAAGCCAGGTGAGGAGTGGAAGACAAGGAAACCCAAGCCAGATGAGGAGTCCTCAGGTACCTACACCCCCTCTTGTACAGCGCATTGACATGTCTCCACATTTCTCCTTAGGCTGTGCAGCTGCACCTTTGCACACCCCTACGAGAACCCGCCTTTTCCATCATTCCAGGGAACACCAGGACAGGTGAGGAAGGGAAAGGAAGGGAAAGGAAGGGAAAGGAAGGGAAAGGAAGGGAAAGGAAGGGAAAGGAAGGGAAAGGAAGGGAAAGGAAGGGAAAGGAAGGGAAAGGAAGGGAAAGGAAGGGAAAGGAAGGGAAAGGAAGGGAAAGGAAGGGAAAGGAAGGGAAAGGAAGGGAAAGGAAGGGAAAGGAAGGGAAAGGAAGGGAAAGGAAGGGAAAGGAAGGGAAAGGAAGGGAAAGGAAGGGANCAGGGCGGGCTGGGGGTCTGCGTGGCCTTGTCGCAGCTGAGGGGCGCGGGGCTGGTGTCGAAGGAGAAGTACCCGCTGGAGGAGCGCGGCAGCAGCGGCGACCTCCGCACGAAGATGAAGAGCGGCGAGCGGGTGGCGAAGGGCCCGGGCCCGGGG
>WBMV01009409.1:0-18486 GCA_013396655.1 Campylorhamphus procurvoides | reverse complement strand
CCCAGCCCCAGCCCCGGCCTCGGCACCGCCCCAGGACCGGCCCCAGCCCTAGGACCGGCCCCTGGCTCGGCACCGCCCTCGGCACCGCCCGCGGGGACCGCCCGCAGCCCGCGGTACAGCCCGGCACAGCCCCGGGGACACAGCCCGGCTGGGCTCTGTCAGCCCGATACACACACGTGTGAACTCACAGCCTTACACACACACGCGTGTGAGCTCACAGCCTTACACAAGCACGTGTGAACTCACAGCCTTACACACAGGCCAGTCCCTGTGTGCTCACAGCCTTACACACACACACACTTCATGTGTTCACATCCCTATACACGCTCACGCTCTGCCCCATGCTCTCACAGCCTTACACACACACACTTCATGTGTTCACATCCTTATACACACAAATACACACTCACACCCTGCCCTGTGCACTTATACACTTGTACACACAGACGTGCACTCGCAGCCTTACACACACATGCACTGTGCACACACCTTTACTTTTCCCACCCTGCACCACGCACTCACACCTTTACACACTCCTCCTGCACTCACACCCTTACACATCCCCCTTTCACTGTGTATTCACACTTTTACACACTGCTCATGCACTTGCAACCCTCCTTGCCCTGTATACTCACATCTTTACACACCTCTCTTGCATCCACGCATTGTCACAACCCCTTGGCACTGTGCACACACCTTTCCATACCCCCTCTTGTGCACTCACACACCTTGCACACCCCTCATGCACTCACACACCTTACACTCACACACACACGTTCCTTGCACTGTGCACACACCCCCCATGCCCCACAGGCTCACCCTTTATGTACACACTCCCTCTGTACATGCACATTTTGCACATCCCATGCACCCCTTGTTGCACACCAGTTTGTGCACACATCTTGCCCCACGCCCCCTTACTTGTGTGAACACACCTTACACACACACCATGCACTGTGTGTGCACTCCTGGCACCCACATGTTACACACACACACACATCTGTTGCAGGTGTGGAGAGGAAGAAAGGCCATGGAGAGAGAAAGGACCACGGTGAGGAAAAACCACGGCGAGGAAGGAGCTTTGGAGAGGCAGAACCTGGCACAGCCGCTGCAGGGGCTGAGCGCTGCTGATGGAGCAGATGCTGGGCCAGCCGCGGGTCCCCCATCCCGCCCAGCACTCCCCCAACACAGCCAAGAGAATCCGGGATGGTCCTACATCTGGCTGTCACACCGCCTCTGTTCCCACACCCTTCACACCACTCCAACGGGATGGAAAGGAAAAAGGTCTGTGGATGTTTGAGGGGGCTAAAATAATTTGGGAAATTCGTTAGGAAAACTTATTAGGTTAAAATCTGAAGGCAGGTACGGGCAGCAGAAGGAAAAGGCTCGAGGGTCCCTCCGGTCGATTTGGTGGCACTGTCACCTTTCCACGCCAGGAAAGTGGGGGAGAAGCAGGGCTGGAAATTAAGCTTGCGCCTCCTTTCCCAAGCATCCCCCCTTCCCTGGCGCTTCCCTTGGAGCCGGGAGCCACCCGAGGCAGAGCCAGGGGGTCGCTCCGGAGGCACCAGGGCTGCAGGGACACGGGGCCAGCCGGCAGATGCTGCGTCTATTTTCTCCTCCTGGCTCGTTTTGGTTTCTGTGTGGGCGGCTCATGCGAGCAGAAGGTGATGGGGAGCAGCCCGTCCTTCTCAACCCCCAAACTGAGCCGGTCCTTCTCGCAGGGTTCATCCTGCCCTCGGGTTTTTAGAGAGCCAGCGGCATCACCCCCTCTTTCTCTGAGCGCATTTTTCCCCCGTGAATCACAGCCTCAGACTCCTGGAACAAATCCGTTTCGACGGTGTCCTCGTTCCTGTTGCCGTGAGGCATCTCGGAGGTATTTGCACCGAAGCCACATCCCAAAGGTCACGGATTTTCGGCAGCCTGGCACTGTGCCCGTCTGCGGGCAGGGAGGGAGAGAGTAGGACTTGAAACCTGTCCCTCATCGCTGCCTCTGCAGCATCCACTGCCCTGGGATGCTCCTGGGGGGATGGCACATCCCAGCTCTGCTCCTGCAGCACTGACAGGGCTGGTGGCAAAGCTCCCCTTGGACCCAGCGGCATCCCTCTTGCAGGGAGCTGTCCTGTCTCCCACATGGAATTGCGAAGGGAGAAAGGAGAGGGATGGAGAAGGAAGACGGTGGGGATCCCGTGTTGCCACAGCTCGCCGGTCCCCACCATGGCATGTCCCACTCAGCGTTCCCTCTGTGTATGTGGGAAAACACCTCCGAGGTCATCGAGCCCAGCCCAATCCCAGCAGGCTGTCCCTGCCCTCGGGAAGCGGGTAGGGAGGAGGATGGAGGAAAGGAGACGGTGTCTGGCACGAAAACCCCCAGTGTCACAGGGAAAACCCCCCTCCAGCTGCCCCCACACCCCCCCAGCAGCCGCTCACCAAACCCATTTTGAACTAAACAGCCCAGCAACGGAAAAAAACCCGACACCTTGTTCTCCTCCTTCTCCTCCAACCATCGTGACAAATGTTATTTCACTCCGAGCCCGCAGATAAAATCAGGTTTGAGCCACACACCTCAAAGACGAGGCTTTATCTGAGCCGGGCTTGGAGCCTGACCTTTACCAGGCGCGGTGCCGTCGGTTCTCAGCCACGGGAAGGGGGGACGGCAGCGGCACCCGGAGCTCCCCCGAGGGGCTCCAGGAGCCACAGCAGAAGGGAGAGCAGGAGGTTCTGCTGGCCCGGGACAGGAGGGAGAGCAGGGGGACTCAGGGATGCTCAGTGGAGTGTGACAACACGTGGGTTACAGAGCTGGGCACAGATGTGGGGATGGCAGCCGTGGGATGAGCCCTGAGCTGCCACCCGGCTCAGGCACCTGTGGGTGACATCACCAGCGCCAAAAAACGCCAAACCAGCCCCTCTCACACCCGGGGGGAGTTCCCAGGCACTGCTTTCCCCACGCTGTGGCTCCACAGCCCCTGTGTCAGGCAGGGACCAAACCTGGGTCTCCCCATCCCAGGTGAGCAGTGGGGCAATGAATTAAAAAACCCACAACCCAGAATCAAGCCTTTGTTCCCCCATTAGCTTGTTTTGTGTCCCCAGGGGCTACTGCAAATGGCAAAGGTTGGCTATAGATAAAAATAAGTGGGTTTTGTTACATAGATGGATATTTTTGTTAAAGAAACACCTAAACCCTCTGCGTGGGATGTGACTGCTCTCCACCCATCTGCAAGATGGTGATGCCATGATGGAGCAAGGGACAGAAGAATGGTCCTGTCCTGACCCAAGTGGCCTCTGGAATGGGAGCAGGGGGCTGTCACTTGGATTCACTGCTGCCCCAAGTGAATCTGGTACCAGGTAAGAGGTATTTGAGTCATTTGTTGTTCCTGATGGAATGAGTGACATCACCTTGGGTGACCTTCATGCCTCACCTGGATGGGAACCAGGACCCCTGCCTCATTAACGTGAGTCTGACTAATTAGTGAGGTGCCTGCAGCTTTTAACCACCACACACTTCATGTATATTTTTCAAGCATTAGAGGCTATAACTTAGCAATTTGGCTGGGAATTGTGGGAAGATGCTGCCAGCAGAAAGGGCTTGGCCAGGGCTAACCAGTGATGGGTCATGAGCAGCAAGGGGTGGAGGAGCTGGGAGAGAGCCCCAGACACCAGTGGGGGCCCTGGCTCAGTGGCAAAGGGCGAAAAATGAGCAAACTTGGGTTTTCTGCAGAAGAAAGAGCAGCAGAGCCACCCACGCACCAGGAAATCTCTCCTCTCCGTGTGGGTGGTGGAGGCCCCAGGATGGGTTATCTCTAAAGGGCAACTCTGGGGATACCTCGAGATCTTCACCGGCTTGGATCCGGCTCGTGCCGCGGAGGAAATGTCACCTGGGCCAGCAGGGCTTTGCCTTCTGCTCTGGGCTTTTGAGCAGCTGGGTTTAAAGTCAGGTAGAAAGTAGGAGCCTCTGACCGCCCCTCCCCAGCTCGGCTCTCCATGGGTCTGTTCTCATGATGCTCGGCCCCATCCCCATGGGATGGGTTTAACCTCTATCCTTCCCATGGGATGATGGTGAGGGGGGACAGGAGAAGCTGGCTGGTTTGGGGGGGGAAATTTTAAGGACATTTAATGGAAAATGACAGCATTTATGAAGGGAAAAGGTGTGGGTAAAAGCTCAGTTGTGCTCATTGTGCACTTTGTGGAGCAGCCTCTGCATTATGGCACGAGGAACTAAAAATATAGAATTTGCAATATAGACCTAAAAACTTGAGCCTGGAAGAGATTTTGGCCGGGCCTGAGAACAGCTGGCTCTGGCTCAGCTCATAAAAAAATGACACTAGGGAAGCGAGGGAAGAAAAAAGCCACCCCAGCACTGAGTGTTTATGTTTGCAGCAGCTCTGAGGGCTCTGCAGCTGATCCACCTCCCTGTGCCTCTTGCTCCAGCTGCCTTGGGACCAGCTGCCTCAGATCAAAGCTGAAGGCTCTTCCCTATGCCACAGCCAGCCTAGCAAGAGACAGAACAGGCTGCTGGCAAGGGGAATCCGAGAGGTTTTGCCATAAGGGCAGGGAGAGGAGCCCCAGCTGCAGAACAGCAGACCCTGGGAGAACTAACACATCCCTCCATGCTGGATCCCAGAATCCCAGCTCTTCCTCCCTATCCCAGGCTGTACCAGCTCAGCTCACCTTGGGTTTGCAGGTGGAAGGTACCCCTGAAATAGAGGCAGAGGGAGATTTAGGAAAGGCCGTTGTCTCCCTCCTGTGGGGAGATGCAAAAATGAGATTAATGCCCTCTCCTCCCCCCTGGCGTTGTGCTGATCAAACATTCCTTTTAAAGGAACCTTTTCCTGCCACTTTCCCAGAGTGTTTTCCCAATATTCTGCCACGGCAAAGGCAAACGAGACACTTTTCCTCTTGGTTTTCCTCTGAGCTCTAATGATGATGCTGTAGGAGGTCAGAGGTGAAGCTGTCAAGGGTGACTTCAGTCCTGTGCAACCTAAATCTGACCTGCAGACTTCCATTTCTTCCATCCTAGAAGTTCCTAACAACAGGTGGAGGAGGAGAAGCCTCAACCCAAAGCCTCCCAAGCATGGGCAAGCTCAACTAACAACTTATTTTCATATATTTTTCCCCTAAAAGCACAGAAAGATGCAAGTTGTCTTTGCTGAAGTCAACCTCAAAACCATTTATTTAAAAAACAAGTAATTACAAAAACATTTTCCAGCTACAAAACACCAAGTCCTTGGTAACTGTGCAAAATAAAGTCTTATTTCCTTGAGCGTTTGTTTTGGCTGAGCAACACGGTGAGTCTGCTCCGAAGGAACTTGATTTCCTTTTGGTAGGACCTGCAAAATAAGTCCTTCAGCCTCTGGCGCAGGGCTGTGAGGGAGGGCAGGCTGTGGCAGCTGGGGATGTTCAGCAGGGTCTCAAAGAACTCCTTCCACACCTCAGCGTTGACAAGTCTGCAAAAGAAGCACCAAAAAAACCAAATTGAAGCTGTTAAAATATCCATTCCTGGTTTTACCTCCTCAGTTTAAGGTTGAAAGCTGTGACAGAACCAAAAACCAACCCAGGGCTTATGTCTGGGCAAAGGTCTGGGGAAGGGTTTTGCCACCGACCTCCTGAAGGTTCCCTCAGGCTTCCAGACCCCATCTTCGTTCTTCACTCGCATGTAGGTGCCAAAGATCATGCAGTAAACTGTGGCTGCAATGCCAAAGTAGTCTGTCTAAACACAGAACACACCAGTTTCAGGGTAATACTGTGCCAGGACCACTAAAAACGAGCTGCAAACCCCCCGTGGGGCCAAGCTGTGCAGGAGGGCTCGGGAGTGAGTTTGGGAAGCAGGGAGCTGTAGGTACAACTCCTGCAGCGAAGTCTGACATTGCCAGACTCATCTTGGCAGGAAGCTCCACAATTCTGGGGAGCCCCTCACCTGGTAGTTCCACGGTTTCTGCGTCAGCATCTCGATGCACTGAAATCCAGATGTTTCACACCTGGCCGTGAACGCCGTTCCCTCGGGGAAGAGCTTCATGTCAATGCTCTGGCCCAAGTCAATGAGGGTCAGGCCATGAGACAGACCATCTATGTCACACGTGTCGTTGTCCAGGAACCTTCAGCCAAGCCCAAGAAACAGCCACGTCAGTCAATGCTCTGACATTGTGACACATCAGTGTCTCATGTGGGTGACAAACACTTGCCTTTGCCCAAGGATGAAGTTGTCAGGTTTGATGTCCCCGTGAATGATTTGGCAGCTGTGGAGCTCCTCCACCATATGAAGGATTTTCACAGTAAAGTAGATCACAAGGGCTTGAGGCATCACCTTCTCAGGAAGCTGCTTGTAAATGTTTATGGCGTTCTGCAACCCAAAGGACACAGGGACAGCTTGGTATGTGGTAATGGTCAGTGCTCATGGACAGAAAGAATCCACAATAAAGTGGAAAAAACATCTGAATGCCATAATTTAACAGCACTCCAAAAGAACAGAGATGCCGCAGAGCAGAAGCCACTTACGAGCAACGTCCCATAGTTGTGGAGTTCACCCACCAAAATGCTCCCATTTTTAAAGAAATGAGCAGAATAGAAGTGGATGTAGAGGTGGTGTAGGCTGGGGTCGAGCCTTTCCACCAGCTGGGTTGCAATGTAGAACTCCCAAGGGTTGGCAGGTTTCTGGACCTGGAAGCAAGAGGTGGATTTACTGGGAAAATCTGTGAGTATTAAAAGCAGTTGTTCTTCTCAGGTTGGGTGTTCTTAATGGGAGATTTGGCATTTTCCCTCTCCACCAAATAAAATACTTATGATAGGATCCTAGATTAGTTTGGGTTGGAAGGGACCTTAAAGATGATCCTGTTCTGACCCCTTGTAATGGGCAGGGGCACTTTCCACTATCCCAGGTTTCTCCAAGTCCTGTCCAACCTGGCCTGGGACACTTCCAGGGGTGGCAAAGCCACAACTTCTCTGGGAAAACTGTGACAGAACCCTCACAGAAATTAACCTCAGGTCAATACACCCAGTGATTAATCCTCTGGAACCAGGAGTTCAATTCCATGCCACAATTCCATTGTGGCTGCACACTCTTTTGTGTTTCCCTCCTGCTCACAGAAAAATGTAAATCACCTCTTTATCCTAAAAGGATCTCACTTCAGGTGTTGACACAGAGGTTTTCTCTGAAAGCCTAAATGTTGATGAGAAGATCCACACAAAGAGCCCAAGGATAGTCTGAAGTGGAAAGGCCAAGGGGAATTATCCCAGGAGAGTCTCCTGGCCCCATCCCACTGACCTTGAACACGACTTTCTGAATGTTCCGAGGGTTACTGGTGTCCAGAAGGGAAGCTTGATAGACCTGGGCAAAAGCTCCCTCTCCGACCAAGCAATCCACGTGGAATGAGCTGGAACCTGAAAGAGATGAACAACACTAAATCCTGCCTAATTCCTTCTCCAGGGAAAGCAGGAGAGCACCAGCCTAGATGAATTATTTAAGCCCAGAGCTGGTCTTTCCCTCCAAGTCATCCCTTCTGTAGGAGAAAGCCTGGAGAGCTTCACTCTTGAAGCCAGGAGTGCTGGAAGTGCCAGACACACTAAAAACCCCAGAGTTTCTATTTCAGTCTGACCCCCTGGAAGCGATCAAATTCCAAAGGGCACGTCCTCAAAAGTAAACACCAATGTTTGAGTCCCACGAGTGTTGCAATCGCTGTCCTCCAGCCTGTGTTGACACGGGACTGCTGCTGCTCCATGCAGGGCTTGAGCTGTGTCCCAGATTATCAGGAAAACCAGGAAAATGGCCACTCAGACTCCCCCATCCCAAGGATCCTGCTACAAAAGGCAAACAAACCAACCCCTGCTCTAACCCCAAAGCTGAGGCTGGGATAGTCTGGAAGGTATCTGGGCATACACACAAGGAAGCTGAATTCCAAAACACTCCCAAGAAGTTTTCCCAGGAAAACACCAAGAAGTGCTTGAGAAGGGAATGCCTGAAGGAGCTCTTACCCAGTGGGAGCTCAGCCTTCAGTGTGATCAGTGGGAGAGCAGATTTCCACTCAAAGTAGTTGGTGTAGGTGTGCAGAGGTTTGGGAAGCTCTGACAGGAACTTGCAAATCAATTCCTTATCCCAGGGGTTCTCCACAAGGACTTCATGGAAAAAAAGACAAGTACTTAAGCAATAAGTGTCATTTCAAAGAGGTAACACAAGGTTATACCTGAATGAACACCACTGATTTAAAGAAAATGTTATCAAACAAACCCCAAGAGAGGCGAGTTAAATATTCCTCCATTTTGACATTCCAGCTTTTACACCTGTCAAAGATGCCCAGAATGCCAGATTTTTCCAAAGCATTCATTCCTTGATGAGCACAGAACCTGTAAGTACCTTGAGTATTCCTGTACTTTGGAATATCTTTGGAATATCATCATCCAACACAGGTACAACCCACACTTGTCCCTCCTCCCTCCATTGCAGGTGAGCAGAGCCACCCTTGGGGGAGCCACAGCATTGCTCCCTGCAGTCCCCAGTGCTGGGAATACACAAGGAAAACAGGGAATGCTCCTTGCCTGCAGCTCTCACAGCCTGGGCTGTCCCAGCTCCACTCAGCTTCTCCTGCCCCACACAGGAATATTCCCTTCTGCTCGTGGTGCTTCGCTCTGTTAACCGCTGAGAAGCAGCTCCAGCACTTCCCTGAATCCCATTCCCGACTTTCAGGACGTTTCCCTGAAGCTCCCCTTCTTCTGTGACGTGTTCAAGGGCAGGGCTAGGGATGGAAACCAAAATGTTATTGACTGACACTTCTGCCATGGGGGTTTGGTACTTTTAGGAAGCAAAAACCTGTCAGATGTTCACACTCATGACCCTGGCCAACACTGAGACGAGTAAAATGGAATTTTATTAAGAAAATAAGACTTGCTCAAGTCACAGTCCTCAATATCTAATAGTTTTCAAGCTCATCAGCCAATAGAGAAGAAAGCAGTGAATTTTTGGAGAGTTCATTTTTAATTTAAATGTGGCAAAATTAAATGCTGGAAGCATTTTTGGGGCATTGTCATTTGACTCGGGGTCACTTACCCCAGGGTGCTGAGAAACGTGCTAAGCAGAGCCAAGGTCACAGAAATACATCAGATTCCTTGGAAAACTTGCCCTGGGAGCAGCAGAGCAGCCCAGCTCTGGGCTGGATCTCCTGAGAATCCCAGCAAGTCCTGACGTACCTTAATTTCTTGATTTTCGTCAGTTTGTGCAGCTCTCCAGAAAACTCCAGGTCCATTTGTGGCAGGTCATCCCTACAGGCTGGACACAGGGAACAGCAACAAGAGCAAATCAACATTTCTTCTGCCCCAAAGCAGGAACATTTAGAGAATTCTCACCCACAAGAACCAGAACTCCACAAGCCTAATTTAAAATCTGTGAGTAGATTAAGGCTGGATTTCTGCAGGGAGTTTATTCCCACACTGAAGGGGGCAGAGCAGCAGAAAGGTGGGGCTGGGATTCAGCCAGTTTTGATCTCCACAACCCCTTGGAATGGTTGGGCACCCCCATTATTATGTCATCCCTTAAACCTCTTATCCCTCCAGTTAAAAAGCCCTGGAGAGCTGCTGTGCTGGGCCAGCTCCCAGCTGTGTTTCCCCAGGGAATGTGGGGTCAGTGGGAGACACCCCTGGGTGGGATTTGGCCAGAACTGGAGTCATGAAGCTCCAAATTCAACGCTCTCAAACCCCAAATATTCCTTATTTTACCTCTGTCCTCCAAAGGTTGTTGGGAACGGGCAGACAGGTAACTGAAGGGGGTTGAGACGAGCTGGGCAGCTCTTGCAAAGTCCCTGGTGTTGTTTGGACTGGCAGCCAAGGTTTTATTGCTGCAAGGGGCATTCCACACCGTGTAATCATCCCTCAGGAATTCTGTGGTCCCCATGTCTTCCTGCACGGGAGAAAAGAGAGAAAGATCTGAAATGAAGCCATCAAATTATCTGCACTGTAACCTCCAGCAATAATGGTGAGTCAACTTACATTATACGAGAAAAATAAAGAATTATTAGAAAAACAGAGGAATGGCAACAGAACCCACATCCCAGGTTTCCACAGCTTTGGATCAGACCTGAATGTTGGCAACAATCAGCACCAGAGGATAAAAAATTGCCATGAGAGCCTGGCAAAGCCAATTTCATGATCCAGGGATCACCTATATCCAAGGAGACTGAGGTTTTTGGCATCTCCTTGGCTATGGAATCGGAGAGGTTGGAAGATAAAGTGTCTCTTCCTGCTCCAAACTGATGCCAGCTCCACACAGGAACTGCAGCTGGATTTGTTCCATGGGGAGAGGTCTCCACTAACGAGCTCCCAGAAATTTTAGGACAATTAACAATCAAAACAGCTCATCCCATTGGCAGAGAGCAGGAAAGGGCATCCAGACTCCAGCTAGGGCTCATTATCAGGAATGTTGTGAGACTGGGGTAGGACAAAGGCAGTCTGGTAACCTCCCTAACTCCATAACCCACTCCCAAAGCTAATCCTTGCAGGACCATCACTCACTTCTGCTGCACAGTCAGTCAAGAGATGTTGTCCCAGAGTTCTGGGCTCCTCTGCCTTGTTCTTGTGCTGTGGGATCCTGAAAAACAGGTAGTTTAAAAGAGCTCCAGTTTCCCAGGAGCTTTCCCAGGCACACTGTTCATAACACACTTGTCTGGCTCAGCTTTCATTATTTATGTTTCTTTTTTAAGAGTCCCATTTGCAGCCACTTAGGGAAGCTGCAGCACTCCAAGAAATGAGTTACCCCCACAAGTTTCCCAGAAAATGAAGCCTCCCATGCACTGGCCAGCCAGGGAAATTGGGCAATTCCATGGAGTAGCAACTCCAGCTTTTCTCATGCCACTCCACACAGCTCCTACCAGTTGTATCCAAGCCAGTCCCCACTGCAAACCCAGCCATGGCAAAGTTCTATGGAATGGAATCAATCCTGTAGGGAATTTTCAAGGAGCTGAGCCCAGCTGCTCCTCTTTCCTTCCTTACCTGCTGTTCTCCTTTTTGTTCTCATCCTGAAAGATGGAAAATGCAGGAGTGGCAGGGACACCAACATTAGTTTTCAAACATCCATCGGGCTCTGATAAATAAGAGATAATCAATGTTGCCTTCAACCAGTAAAGATTATTTAAAGATTGTTTAAAGAGCCCCATTTCCCCCCCCTCCAGGACCTGCAGAATTGCCACTCAAAATCCCCTTTCCTAGAAATGCTTGGAAATCACATTTTTCCAGCCCAAAGTCAGATGTGAAATGTCCCTGTGCTCACTCTTGGAAAGCCCTGGGTGTCAGCCTGGCTTAACCCTTACAACAAGGACTGGTGGGAAGTGGAAAAGGGAAATGAAGGAGGGACTGTCACGGATTGGGGAAACAAACAGCACACACCATTCTTCCTGCAAAGGGCTTCCAACTGCTCGTTGCTGCTGTCTAGGGGAGATTGTTCAGGCAAGATGGGAGTTTGAAACATGTCCATGAGAAAGCCTAATAAATGCAGAGAAAACAAAGAAAAAGTTTAAAGAAAAAATATATCAGAGAAGAAAACAAAGACCCACTCAGGAATAACACTCCCAGCAAAAGAAATGTTCAGAGGTTCTTCCATTCAGTAGCAGTCAAATCAAATGCCAAGTAATTAGAAGACCTAAATGCTAATTAATTACAATGTTCTTATCATTTATTAAATGCCAATAATAATCCTCCCTGTTGCATTTAAACACCCCAGACAACTGAACAGACTCCAGAAGGTCCAGTTTGGCCAAGACACACTTGGTGGTGCCTTGGCCCTTTTCTTCTCCAGGATGAGATTCCAAGGGGGCAAATTCTCCTTTAGTTTCTTAGGTTTGTGGAAAACTAACCAACGCCACAGGTTTTGGGGGTTTGTTTTTTGTTTTCTTTTTACAGAGATTTATTCAGCTCAACGCAACCAGAGCTTATGAACTTCCAAATCAGCCTGTTACCTACAAACAGCAGTCCCTGACAGCAGTGACAGGTCCAGGCCAGATGCCACCAACTCCAGAGGAGGCAGGAGGTTACTCCAGACCTTACCCAAGGCTTCCTTCGTGTGGACTGTGGGTGATGGCTGCACCTTGAAGGGCGTCGCTCCTCCCAGAGAGGTGTTTGGGGTGGCCTGGGAAACATTGCCAGAGGCAAAGGAAGCATTGCCACCTCTGCAGGCTGGAAAAGACAAGAGCAAGATCATTCCTGAAGGAACCTGGGATTGTTTGTGGACATTCCAGCAGTGAAAAAAATGTGAGTAGTAAAAGGAGGAGTAAACAAGGCAAGCAGCAGACTGACAGCACAGGATTTGGGGAGGGATTTTTGGCTTGTGCAGGGATCTGCATGGCAGGTTCCCAAGGAAAACTGCCCTGAGGGGCAACAGGGACCTGGGACAGCCAGGTGGCCCCTGAGGGATCTATCTGCAATTCCCAGGAATGATGTATCCCAGCAAGGACAAACAGGGATCTCCTGACTGTCCTCAGAAAGCAGCTGCACAGAGGGTGGGAACAGGGGCTGGATCCATGAAAAGCATGGAGAGACCTTGCCCAGACACACAGGGATGGAGGCAGGGAAGTCAAAAAGCTTTGCTAGGCTTGGAACCAGAGTTCACATGCAATCCTTGATCCTCAGCCAGGAACAGTCTCCATCCAGAGTGGGCTCCTCACCTTCCTTCACATCTGCAGCAGGAGTCAATCCAGTGGATCTCTTGTTAGGGTGCCTTCAGAGGAAAGAGTGGGAACATTAGCTTAGACTAAAACCTATTCAAATCCCACTTTGATCCCTACTTAAATGAAGTGAGAAGTCCCTTAGAATGCCATCAAATATCAACCCCTGAAAGTTCCTCCTACAGGTGCCAGTAGATATAAAACCTGGAGGGCAGCTGAGTCCTTCAGAAAGGTTACATGCATTAAGTGCTTTCCTTGGACAGTTTGCTTCCAAGGAATTCCATGATATGAGCAAGTGGTTCCAACTTGGCCAAGCCTACTCAGCCACCCTTCCTTTGCCAGCCTGGGCTCCTCCCTCTGCCCCCCAGTTTTGTGCCCTCCATTGGCCCAGTCCCACAGCAGAAGTGCAGGAGAAAAATACAAACACTTTTTATCCTTCTCTGGAGACCTTTAAGTGGGATCTGCATGAGCAGAGCATTCCTGGTGTTTACTCCAGGGACAGCCAGTCAGTTACACTCTGAATTTCCTCTCACCACAGTTAAACCATGGGGCTAAAGGAATTAGACACTGCAATGAGGACTAAGTTTCATCTATGCCTAACAAATACCAGTTTCCACAGGCTACTTCTGGGGGGGGGTTGTTTCAGAAGGGGAAGACAGACTCAGTTTTAGTTCATTCCCAGCTGGTGTAGACCCTGAGGACACAAATGGAAGGAGCCTGTTCCTACTCACTGGTGCAGAGCTGTGTTGGGATGTGCCTGTTCCTGAGCAGAGGCAGCACCAAAGGGAGTGTGTGACAAACTCTTCTGGAGCTCCCCAAGCTCTGGCTGAGCTCTGGCTGTGTCCTTGTCCTCCCTTCCTTCCCACAGGGAGCTGACCCGGCGGCCAAGGGTGGGACCAGGGGCTGAGGGAACGCTTGGCTGGGGCTGCTCTGGCACTCTGGGCACATCTGGAGCTGGAGCAGCTGCCATCCAGTTCCCTGCGCTGGGCTTCACATGTGGGGGCACCTTTAGGGGTAAGAAATGGCCTTTGACTCCCAAACACCCCACAAAGAACACGCAAGAAAGGCCCCTTGACACCCAAACACCCCCCAAGTACAGCCATTGCCATTTTCCCTTTTGGTTCTGCAAGACTAGAACAGCTTTTCACACTTAACAGAACTTCCATCTGCCTCCAAAACTAAACAGTGGAGAAGCAACCCCAAATTTTGGGGTACAACCATTAAAATCTGAGTATTTCAAGTTGCTCTGTATTAGTACTGCAGCCAGAACTTCTACATTTGGTTGCCAATCCCCTCTGGTTCCTAAAGCTCAGTTAAATTTCACAGGGCAGATGCCATGCCCATCCCAGAACACACTCACCTCCCTCGGGGCTGGCTCAGCTGCTGGTCCCAGCCTGGTTTTCTCCAGGCTTTTGTTGAGCTGGGTGAGCTCTTCCAGCTTCTGCTGCAGCGCCTGCAGTTCCAGCACAGCTGACTCCTTTTTCCTCATGGAGTCTCTCTCCTCTTCTTCTAAGGATGAAACAAGGATATCAAATTAAACAGTTAGTCCTAGGTTTCTCAATGTGGTTGTTACAAGCTGCTTGCATTTAAAGTTTAGATCTATTTAGTCTGCACAACAATCCTTAGCGCTGTTAAATGCTCACTGTTCCTCAGGAGAAACAGCACCAGGACAACCTGGCCTTGAAAAGACAAAGCCAAGGGATGAGCTGACCCAGGAAACAGTTGTTTGGACAAGTGGGAGAAGAGGGATACCCAGCTCCTGCTGCCTCCTGAGGCGCTTGTATCTCTGCAAGTATCTCTTGGCCCTCAGCTCCTCGAAGGAGAGCTCGGAGCCCTCACACAGCAGCAGGCTCTTGTCATACATTGGCACCTGCTCACAGCCAGCAGCACCAGCAGCAGGTGGCTTGGGGAGGACCTCGGATTTGGAGATGTAGGTGATGTACTTCCTGCGAGGAAAGAGCAGGGAAAGGTCAGGTTTGTTGGATTTATCCTCGTTTTCCCGGAGTGTGACCTCAAAAAGCCCACCCAATCACTTACACTTCTTCTTTTCCAGCAGGACAGCCCTGAGAAGCAGCAGCATCAGGACCCTAAAGCAGAGCAGAGAGAATCAAGCATTCAGTTAAAAAATCCAGGCAGCACGACTGGCACAGAACCCACTGACAAAGTTATTCCTTCCAAGAACAACGGGACATTCCTCTGGAGATGTGATGCAGTAGGAAAACAGCAGTAAGTTGTAAGACACACCACACTCCTATATTTCATCTTTCTTTTTGAATCAAGCTCATCAATCCAAACTTTGTACAAATCACCTTCCCCACGACGCTTAAATTCTTAATAATTTACCTGATTTTTGCAGGGATTAACATTTGAAACCCCTTTCTGAGGAGCCATTTGATTCTCAGCGTGGGAAGTCTGCAGTGGCTTCACAACAGCAGCACCTGGGACTGAGAACACAACATAATCATTTCTACTCATTAACAAGCAGAAATCATTTGCTCATTGAGGAATTTTTGTTCACTCGAGGCATTGGAAAATTGATAACTTGCTTTGAATACAGCCTCCTGAGGAATTGTTAACAAGGTCAGGAGAATGGGGAAAATGAAGCAGGAAACTTGTTTTTTTCAATGGCAAAACTCACTGATTGAAGTGAAAGATTCGTTTGGTGCAGTTACAACTCAGACAGGTATTTTCAGCCTCACCTTGCAAAGGATGGTTCCCAGGATCATGACTCTGCAGCCAGCTAAATTGCAAAAAATGCCAGTTATTACCATGAAATCCCCTGTCCTCCACTCCTCCCACCTCCCAGAAACCTGCATTTCCTTGTGCAATTGTGCCCTGAAATTTAACACTGAAAACCAAGATTTTTACTGTACGTGGACATCTCCTGTTCCCTTCACAGCTGCAAATCTAAGAGATCCCACAACAGGCAGCAGGAGAAGAAAACTGGCCATTTGCTTTACGTTTTGCATTCCATTTT
The DNA here is from genome assembly GCA_013396655.1 of Campylorhamphus procurvoides. Classification (NCBI taxonomy): domain Eukaryota; kingdom Metazoa; phylum Chordata; class Aves; order Passeriformes; family Dendrocolaptidae; genus Campylorhamphus; species Campylorhamphus procurvoides. The sequence continues at coordinate 2,877 of WBMV01009409.1, read as the reverse complement.
ACATGGTTTTTTGCATTTAGCTTCCACCAGTCCCATGCTAAAATCTCCAGGACTCTGAGCTCAGGGATTTGCTTTCTGGGCCCTGTTTCACTGAAGACACTCTGGGACAGCTTTTCTCAAGACACCTCCCAAACCACCCAACAAATACTGAACAGCAGAGAAAAAATTAATTAATATTTAATAAAAACACCCCTTAATCTGCCTGTGCTGCAGCACACAAGAAAGAGCTGACCCCCACGCTGTGTCTGGGCAGTGAGGAGGAGCACTGAGTATTCTGAGGGTGAATAAGTGAGGAGAAGAGGTGCCAGGCTTACCAGAGGAGCTGCTGCAGGCTGTGCTGGGGCTGTGCCTGGCTCTGGAGCCCCCTATGCAGCACAGCTCCTGCCCCCTGCACGTTGCCTTCGCCCACCAGCTGCTGAGCCCAAGCCACGTAGAAATCCGAGCACTTGGCTCCCACTCCCTGCCCCAGCAGGTACTCAAAGTACTGGCCAGGGGAGGAGATGAACTCTGCCTGCACAGGAGAAGAACCCATGAGAACTCCCAGAAACAGCCAAGGGAGTCACAGACAAAAAATCTGCAACGATTTTAGTTGTCATCACAGGGAAGTGTAGTTTTTTAAGGATAAAAGCAGCTAAAACTCCTCTCTCAGACTTAAAAACACGTTGTCCTTCAGCAAGGCTCAGGAGTTCTGCAGAGGATTTGAACTCCATGTCCTTCCCTGAGACCTCCCGCTCCTCCTACAGCGATTTGTGGCCCCAGAACTGCTCCACTAACACTTCAGGACAGCTCCATCCCCAGAAACCGCAGCTGTACCCACCAGCTTGAGGCAGTAGGTGAGGAACCGTGGGTCCTGGTGGTACCTCTGGTCACCCAGGAACGTCTTCACCAGCTCCTCCAGCAGCCTGGGCCAGCAGGATTGCTTCTCTGGGGGTGGGAGGCAGCCCTCTGCCCACCGGGCATACCTGGGGACACTGCGGGGTCAGCACCGAGCCAGGGACACCCCCGGGCAGGGCTGGGCAATTCCTGAGCCAGGGAAACATCCCAGCCAGGGATGGGCAATTCCTGAGCCAGGGATGGGCAATTCCTGAGCCAGGCACGGGCAATTCCCGAGCCAGGGAAACATCCCAGCCAGGGATGGGCAATTCCTGAGCCAGGGAAACATTCTGGCCAAGGATGGGCAATGCCTGAGCCAGGGACACCCCGGGGCAGGGATGGGCAACTCTGGAGACAGGGATGGGCAATTCCTGAGCCAGGGAAACATCCCAGCCAGAGATGGGCAATTCCTGAGCCAGGGAAACACCCCAGCCAAGGATGGGGCATCTCCTGAGCCAGGAAAGGGGCAATTCCTGAGCCAGGGGTGGGGCAACACCCGTGCCGTGCCTTGCTCACCTGTCCCACGGCTCCAGCGGGTCGGGCCCGCGGTAGTTGCGGATCTGCGCCTCGAAGCTCCTGCAGGGAAAAGGGCCGGTCGGGAGGGGTCGCGGGGAGAACCCCGGGTGGGGCGTGCGGGGGCGACACAGCGCGGCGTGTATCCCTGGATCTCGGTGTCCCTGTATCCCTGTGTCCCGATGTCCCTGTATCCCGGTGTCCCTGTACTCCTGTATCCTGCTCTCCCAGTATCCCTGTGCCCCGGTGTCCCTGTACCCCTGTATCCCGGTGTCCCTGTATCCCTGTGTCCCGGTATTCCTGTATCCCATTATCCCTGTACCCCTCTGTCCCATCATCCCTCTATCCCATTATCCCGGTGTCCCTGTACCCCTGTATCCCATTATCCCGGTATCCCATTATCCCTGTGTCCCTGTACCCCTGTGTCCCTGTACCCCTGTGTCCCGGTGTTCCCGTACCCCTCTGTCCCATTATCCCTGTATCCCATTATCCCCTTATCCCGGTGCCCCGGCTCCGCTCACCGCCCGTTCCCGGCCATGCCGCTCGCTCCAACCGCTCCCGCCGATTCAAACTGGCCTCGCACCGCCTCCCCATTGGCTGCCGCCGCCGGCGCACCGCGCTCCCATTGGTCGCTGCGCCGTTGGCACCGCCCCCTCCGCCCGCGGTGCCGCCTTCCCATTGGCTGATTCACCTGTCAATCTCCCGTGGGGGCCGTGAGGCGCGGAGCCCCAGGGGGAACGCCAGGCGCTGAAAAGCAACAAAAATTAAATAATAGAAAAGAAACGAAATAAAAAGCAAGTGTGGAATTAAGAAGGGAAACCCCAGCAATGGTTTATCCCTCGTACTGCAGGTTCCAGGGGGGATGTCCCTGCGGCAGCGCCCTCGGACAGGGATGAGGCATCTCCTGGAGTGCAGAACAGCGCGAACTCCCAGCAGGAACCCTCCCTGGTAGGTACCAGTAAGAGTTATTAGTAATTATTATTATTAATAATATGATGATATAATAAGTATTTAATAATAATAGCATTTAATAATAATATGTCAATAGGACATATAATATTATAATATTTAATAATATAGCGTGTGGTAATGCCACGGTGTTTAATAATTGTTGTTAATAATGGTTATTAATGCGCTATGACGTTAATTCGTTGTGTTCATTTTGGGGCAAAAGGATTTTCAGCTGCCAGCCCCTTGCCAGCCCCGAACTCTTAAACAAAACTGACCCAAATTAAAAAATAAGCAAAAAAACCCACATAAAAATAGAGAAAAAAATACCACCCCAAGGCATAAAAAGGGCTTAAAAAGTGAAAAAAGCAAAAAGCCGGCGAGTCCTCCAAGACCATAGAGACGGAACCGGAAGCATAGAGCGGAGGCCGGAAGTGACAGGTTTCCCGCCCTAAGATGGCGTCCCGGCCTGAGGGAGCCGCCGGAGCTGCGGGCGGGAATTGTCTGTGGGAATTCTGCCCCGTGAGCCGGAGCCGCGGCTTC
>WBMV01009408.1:93831-178201 GCA_013396655.1 Campylorhamphus procurvoides | reverse complement strand
GAGCCCCGAAGAGGAGATACAAGCCCATTTACAGGTGGTGGGAACAATTGGGCAGTTTGTGGCTCAGGTTGTCACAGTCCTGTCCATGTCACAGAGGAAACAACTCTGGGAATGAAGAGGCTGGGGGGTCAGACACATCCCCAGCACCATTATCAGCCTGAGTAGAAGCATCACAGTAACACTGAAATCCAATTCCTGCACTGGCAGGTTTTAAAACACATTTCTGATGCTCAGTGAATTTGTGTGAGAGTAAATAGAGAGTGTTGCAGTGGAAATGCTGTGGTGTCGATTGTGCAGAAAGGTGTCCTTCATTGTACCCAAAATCTCCAAGTGACAGAGAATCCCAAGCCTTCTCAGTGATTCATTAACCTTGTCCCAGCAGCTGTTCCAGCAGCTGTTGGTTCAGCCTGCCTGCCATCCTCAGAGCTCTGCTGCTCCCCTCTGCTTTTCCTCTGCCCAATTACAGACTGCAATCAAGTCACTCCTCAGCTACTTTGTCCCCTTTCTGAGCACACTCTCCGTGCCTAAATCCCCCCTATGCCTCCAAACTGGAAGCATTAGCCACTGCTATTTCCTATTTTCTGGAATACTCACACCCAGGGAAGGCTGGGCCCCACTGGTGGCTGCAGCACCTTTGGAGCAGTTGGTGTTTGGTGCAGCCAGATGAAGGGTCTGCCTGCCCCCAGAATAATAATAAATAATAACAGGCACTGCTGGTATTTATCATTTCAGCAGTTCAGCTTTCCTGCAAAGAAGTGATGCAGAAGAAATGCTACTGTTGCCCCATGGGCAGGAAATATGTTCAGAGTTCTTGCTTGGCTTCCTGAGAAGTTCCCCCATGGATCCTCTGGCTGGGCACATATGGCAAACAGAGAGAACAATCAAATTCCTTTGGAGCTTCCACCCAGGAGCAGAATGTCACAGAACCACAGGACAGTTTGGGTTGGAAAGGACCTTAAAGATCATCTTGTTCCAACCTCTGCCATGGGCAGGGACACCTTCCACCAGACCAGCCTATTCAGAGCCCTGATGTCACTTCCTTGGGGTGTGTTTGTGGTGGTTTGATCCCTTTGTTGACTCTTCTGAGCAACAGAGATGGTGAGGGATGGACTGGTGAGTACTCTGGGGTCTGAGCTGGGATCAGGCTCCAGCCAGCTGGATACACAGCAGAAAAATGCAAGTCCTGCCACTTTATTGCCTTATAAGCGAATGCACAAAGTAAGGGTGTTAACAGAGAGGGAAATCCACTTGTTAAATGTTTATAACCTGAAGCATCACCATGACATCCAGATACTGAAAGCAGAATTGAGTCCCTTTACCTTCTCACAGAAGGGTTTTGCAACCAGCCTGGTGTCAAACTCCCAAGGACCAGCTCCACGCTTCTCAACAGGGGAATTTTCATGTTTCCTTCTGTGTATTTAAGGTCTGGGATTTTCTCTTAAGTAGCAAAAAGGAAATTAAATCAGCATCTTAAATCTGAAGGAGTCACTGGTAACTGTCCCTTGCTGGGCCTGCCTTAGAACCATCAAATCATTAAGATTGGAAAAGGTCTCCAAGGTCATCAAGTCCAACCTTTGACCAATCCCCACCTTGTCAATTTGACCAGAGCGCTCAGTGCCACATCCAGTCATTTTCTGAACCCATCAGAAACATGCCTTGCTGCTCCCCAGGCTCAGGACACCAGGCAGTTTGTGCAGATATGGCTTTGCATCCTGCAAAAGTACTTAATTCCTGTTGAATCCCTCTGCCTAATATTCCTTATGGCCAGACAGAGCCAGCCTGTCCCATGGGGAGGAGAGAGGCTGCAGGAGCTGCTTCCAGGCTGCACCAAAGCTCTCAAATTCCCAGCTTAATCACCTGGCACAAAATAAAAAACACTACAAAACATAAAAATGGGAACTTTAGCCCAGTGCTTATGGTATTCACAGTGTTCCCAGTTTTTCAAAGCTCACAGTGATGGGGATTCCCATGTCATGTGGGTCATTATCTGTGTAACCCTTTTCCATAACAGGCAATATTACATGTTCAAGCCTCCAAATAAATGTAGAGAAGATCTGTGCAATTAAACCAAAGCTTTTCTTCCTAAACCCAAGCAGGGGGTGCCCAGCACGAGCCTGCCTGGGTGTTTGGGCAGAGAGGGGGATTATTTCAAGACACTCCATAATCTCCTCACAGCTTTACATCTGTGGCAATGTGGACCAGCCAGAAACTCACCCCCTGTGAATTAGTGTTGCCTCACGGATTTCTGGCCCCAAAAGCAGCTCCTGTGCTTCAGTTTTCAGGAGAGACTAATCGGGATTGCAGGGATGAGCTCAGAGGCTGCTGACGTGTGTTACTGAGCTGGGGAGCTCCTGCAGGCTTGGCAAGAGCTGCCCTTTGCTGGGAGCACAGAGTGTGCAATGCAAATCAGCCAAGAGCTTAAAGAGCCTCAGAGAGGGTAAGAAAAATAAAGGTGTAATTAAATGAGACCACAACAATGATGACACAGTTCAAACTGTGAGGGAAGAGACAAATTCAGAGAACAGTGGGGTGGGTTGACAAGTCTCCTGAGCAATGAACAGTGTCAACCAGAGAATGGTTTAGGTGGGAAAAGACCTTCAAGGTCATTGAGTGCAGCCAAAGTGGCTCAGACCAGGATGGATTAACCTTGTGCTGAGGGCAGGTCTGTTGTCCAGGCCCTGGTGTGTCCCAAGTGCCTTTTTCCAGGCAGCTTTTGACAGGCCAGCAAGGGTTCAGGGAGAGGTCTCAGATGGGGCAGGTCGCAGTCTGAGAGGATCAGAAAGCTCTAAGGGGTTCATTGCCAGCAAGGGCTGAGACTATGGAGTTGGGAAACACGAGTCCTGTTTCCAGAGAATGCTGTTTTTTCTAGATATTCAGGAAACAAAGCAAGACCTTTGTGAATTTTGACAAAAAACACAAGAATGAAGCACTCATTTATTTTCCTTTTTTTTTTGTCAATATACTCCTTGTTTGTAAGAGGCAGAATGCATTCTTTTGAAAGATTTCCAACAGTTTTCCTCAATATGCAGTCCCTCAAACAGTCTGCTCAGCAGTTGTTCCTGTTGTCATGACAGGTGCTGAGTGAACCAATCCTTGTGTCCCAAAGGGTGGTTGTTCTTCCCACATCCGTTTCCCACACAGGGAGGTGGGTCCTTTGATAAAATACTTCATTTCTCTCCATGGGCAAGTGGAAATTCCTCACGAAAGCTGGTCCAGGGACTCTTTGCTACCATCTTTCCTGGTGTTAAGCCTGGCTCATTTGCACGTATGTGGCTTCTTTACCACCATTTGGGCATGGAACACATCAACTCACACATGGAACTCTTCTCTAAGCGGTCACACCAGGGCCAGCAGGGCTCAGGAGCAAGTTTCTGTCCTAAAGAGTCTCCAGGAGAGCTGGAGAGGGACTTGGAACAAGGGCCTGGCGGGACAGGAGAAAAGGGAATGGCTTCCCACTGCCAGAAGGCAGGGTGAGATTGGAAATTGGGAAGGAATTGTTGGCTGGGAGGGTGGGCAGGCCCTGGCACAGGTTGGGCAGAGAAGCTGCAGCTGCCCCTGGATCCCTGGAAGTGTCCAAGGCCAGGTTGGATGGGGGTTGGAGCAACCTGGGCTGGTGGAAGTTGTCCCTGCCCATGGCAGGGGGTGGAAAGAGATGAACTTTAAGGTCCCTTCCACCCCAAACCATTCTGTGATTCCAAGATTCCAGGGTGTATTCCATAAGATCTTTCCCCCCAGCTCAAGCTGTCACTATGGACCTTAAAACACACAGAATATGAGTTCAGACCTCTTCAGGATTCAAACACCACAACCCCCCAGTGTCCTGCCCTGCAACTGGTGCAAAGGGCATCACCAGCACCTTCCTGTGGACACTCAGGACATCAGGGAAGGGAGGGATGAGAATCTCTTGCAAGTGTCAGCACTAGGATTTAAATCATAGAATCACAAAGCCATGGAATAGTTTGGGTTGGAAGAGACCTTAAAGACAATCTGGTCCCACCCCCTGCCATGGGCAGGGACACCTTCCACTAGCCCAGGTTGCTCCAAGCCCTGTCCAACCTGGCCTTGGACACTTCCAGGGATGGAGCAGCCATAACCTCTTTGGTGCAACTTCAGCCACTGGACAAACACTTCAGCAAACAATTAAAGAAATTAATTAAATGCAATTAACATACCCATCATGCCAAGCCTTTTATTTGTGCTTAAAGCCAGCAAAGCCCAGATCTCAGTGCTGTGGCTCTGACCTGCAGCCTCCTGAGTGGGACCCACGTGGAGCTGCACATTTGGGTTATAGAAACCAGCCTGGATATGAATTGGTGGCAGCATCCAGCTCTGGGCTCTGACCAGGTCCCTTGTTCAGTGGCAGCTCAGCCCAAGTGCCAGTGGGTCCATCCAGCCTGGAGGAGGCATCCAGCCTGGAGGAGGCATCCAGCCTCCTCGCTGTGCATGGGGTATCTGTCTCCTCTGACCCACAGATACCAGGAGCTAGTGAGAAATGACCCGTGTCCAAGCTCTGCACCCACAGCGGGCCAGGCAGGATGACGTGGTCACTCTTGGCTCCCTGCACCTTCCTTGGCCATGGTCAGTGTGGAGCAGCCTTCCTTGGGCAAGCTGTTCTGGGGAAACATTGCCTTTGCCTCTGGTAGCATGGGGGGGTGTCCCAGAAAACTGCCTGTCTCTGCCTCCAAACTCAGGCTTTGAGCCCAAACTGGGCTCAAAGGAAACTGTAGGAAAATTCTCAGACACAGGAAAATGAGCCAAACCCAGAGAAACCACAGATCCTCTCTGCTCCCACGAGAGGGTCATCTCATTGCAGGAGGATGTCTGGAGTGCTCCTTTCTCTGTCCCGTACCAGTTCCTTATCCTTCCCATGAGAACTGGAATTACAGAGTTTCATCCTCTGAATGCCATTTAGCATTTGAAATCTTCTGTAGTTCCCAGATTTGTTCTCTTCTTCTCCTTTTGTTGTTTTTCTTGGTTTTGAAGCTCTTGGTCACAGCCTGGTGCTCCTTGGCCACATGGCTTAAAACTCAGCAACTTGTTGAGGGTCAATGCTGAGAAAAAGTTTTGGGGATGTTTAAATTATTTGACTCTTCATGTGTAATTGAAAATGGAATGTGAAAACATACGGAATCTGACACAAACTCGTTTCTCAAAGTCTATTTTAGTTTAAAAAATCTGTTAATAATGATGCCCAAGATTTTTTTTTTTGCAATAAAAATACATAATTTTGGAAAAATTTACTTTGTTGAACCTTCTGTGTTGAGGTAATAGAGTCAAATCTGGTATTTTACACTCACTGTTTTTCTCTAACTGGGAGATTTTTCCTTTACACTGGGTTTTGAAGGAAAAATTGAAGTGAGCTCATGGGCTTCTGGCAGTGGCAGGATAACAGCAACTCCCTCGTGGCCTGGGGACTCCTTGGCTGCATCCATAACACCACTGGTCTCTTCGTCTCAGCAGGCTGGATCTCAGACTGGTGTTGATGTGCTGTTTGTTCCTTCTCTTCTGCCACCACCCCCTGGACTCCACTGACTCCTCAGTTTTAATGGCAAATTAAATTGAAGGCTGGGGAGTCTCCACTGTCATCAGGAGACTCCACAATGACCCAGTCTGGTTCTCTGCTGTGCTGGAGCCTCTCATCTCCTGCTGAGGTCCATGCAACCCCTGGCAATACTGGGCTCCCACCTAATTCTCCATAAATACCTGGGACTGACCAGGACATGTTTGCAAAGTTCATTCCTTAGTTCCTGTGTTAGTCTTGAATTGAGGTTGTCCAGACAAGTCATAGAATCATTTAGGTTGAAAAGGGTCTTTAAGATCATCAAGTCCAACCCTTCCCCCAGCACTGCCAAGGTCCCATTGACCATGTCCCCAAGTGCCACATCTACACAGCTTTTAAACTCCTCCAGGGATGGTGATTCCACCACTGCCCTGGGCAGCTGTACCAGCGCTTTCAGTGAAGTTTTCCCTTGTATCCAAACTAAACCTGTCCTGGAGCAACTTGAGACCATTCCCTCTCCTCCTGTCCCTGTTCCCTGCGAGTAGAGCCCGACCTCCCCCAGCTCCCCCCTCCTGGCAGGGACTTGCAGAGCCAGAAGGTCCCCCCTGAGCCTCCTTTTCTCCAGGCTGAGCCCCCCCAGCTCCCTCAGCCCCTCCTGCTGCTCCAGCCTCTTCCCCAACTCTATTCCCTTCCCTGGACATACTCCAGCCTCTCAATGTCTCTCTTGTCACGAGGGGCCCAAAACTGAACCAAGTATTCAAGGTGGGGCCTCAGCAGTGCCCAGCACTGTTCCCACCAACACCAGTGTGCATTCCCACAGCTCCTGGTGCTACTGACACCAGTACAGGATTTGGCCCTTCACTGCTGCTCCTTTAATAAACCTGAACTCCTCAGGGCTGGAAAGCAAATCTGGGATCAAGCTCCTGGCTGGGGTAAAATAAAGCCCCTCCTTCAGTTCCCACTCACAGCTACGAGCCAGAGCCAGGGTAAGGTCAGGGGCAAGGAGAACACCCAGCCTGTGCAGGACAGTGGAGTGTGGAGGCCCCAGTTTGGGACTTGTTGGTTTAATGAATGAAGAAGCGATTGTTTTATACCAGGAAAGGACTTTCACTGCCTGTTCTCCCTCTTTCTACACTCTTCCCGTTTTTTCTCAGTGTGTTTGAGAGCACGTCCCACACACTTCCCTGGGCTGTGCAGGGGGCTGCTCAGGGAGTGACAAGGTGCTGTGATATTTAGTTGTCCTCAGGAGACTGAAAATGGGAAGCAAAGGTGACTTCCTTTTCCTCTCTTCCTGGGCCTTCTGGAGCTCAAAGGGGCCACAGCCCAGCCCAGGAGGTGCCTGCACTCAAGGCTCAGCTCTTGAGCTCCACTTCCCACCTCTGTGGCCTTTTCATCCCTGTTTTAAACCCACGTGCCTCCAGGCCTGCAGAGCTGACGTGACACAGGTTTCTCCCCCTGCAGTGACTTCATCCAACAGTGTGAACTTCTCGGAGCAGCTTCCCCTGAGCTGCAGCCCAGGAGGGGAGAGGGCAGCGAGCAGCTGAGCCTGGCTGGAGATCATCCCTGCCAGCCTGCAGGTCCTGGCTCCTCTCTGCTGCCAGAAAGGCTGGCTCTGGAGGGTGACACAGGCACCAGGAGCACTGCAGCTCTGCCTTGCCCGTGGCACCTGCCCAAAAGAATTAATCAGAGTCACTCGGCAGCTGCCTTGGAGGAGTCCCCACTGTGCCCCTGCCAGGATTGAGTCACACAAAGGGACACTGTTCGGGTAATTTGCTGATGCCAAATGTGTTCATTATCTGTCTCTCAGCATCAGAGCAGTGTCTGGCAGAGCTGGTCAGCAGCCACGGGGATGGTGCTTTCTGGCAGTGCCTGATGTCCTGACAAGGGCAGAGAAAGCCCTGGGGAGCTGCTGCACAGTGAGGAGCAGAGACACAGGGAGGGCAAGGCCAAGACTGTGCTGGCACTGCTGTGTTCACACCCCACAGTCTCTGAGCCCTCTTGCTGCCTGACAGCAGGAGACTCAATATCTGCCCTGTGGGATGTCCCCTGTTCCAAGGGGAAGAAACACCAGGCCCTCTCCACCTCCCCTCCCTGCACAGAATCTCTGCAAGAAAAGCACCTTCTGAGCAAGAAAGGGACAGGTAGAGCAGTGCACAGTCCTGACCCACAGCTGTTTAGTGCAGTTCTCAGCCCTGGGCTTCACAGAGAGCTGCTCCCAGCAGCCAGGCAAGGCTGTTCTGTGAGTTCTGGAGCCAATAAAAGCAAATAAATATAAGGATTCTCCCCAAGTGCTCATTGCATCCAATTGGAAAGGAGAATGTGAAGGCATCTCATGAATGCTCAGCATCAGCAGTTCTGCTTTGAAGCCTTCCCATCTTCTGCCTGAATGGTTGCCTAGTGGTTGAGCAACTGGTGAAGCATCTGGAGGCCAGGACTCCCACCTCTGCTCTGGCCACATCTCTTTGTCCTCTCTGTCAAATGAAATGGCATTTCCTTTGTCTGCCCAGTCATTTGGGTGGGGACTGGAAGCAACTGTGATTCTTCACACAAGAAACTGTTGCTGTTGATGTGTTTGCTTGTCAGAAAAGGTCCAAAAAAGGTGTCTCTGGCAGGGTGTGGAGCTGGGTAAGGGGATTAGTCACCCCCAAATAACCCAGAGGTTTGGGCATCAGCAAAGGCTCATCCGGTTCAAGTCACAGCTGAGCTTCATTTGAAGCAGAAACTGGAATTTGTTCTTCTACATGTGATGAACGTCCCAACCACAGGCTATTCCAGAAAGGACTTGTGTGAAACATTCCAGAGATCTCAGTTATACTAAGTACACATTAAAAGCCAACCCTCAGTTGTTTCAGGGCCTCTTCTTTCCCCTGAGCAAACCTCTTGGTTGCCGTCCCTGTCTTGCAGCGATTCTTCTGTGCTGTGTGACAGAGAGCCCCAGGCACAAGTGGTGTCCCTTCAGCTGAGCAATGTCCCAGTGCCATACCAGGCAGGTTGTGATGTGCAGGTGAGCTCCTGAAGCTCCCTGGTACCAAAGGCTCACCCAATACTTCTGACAGTCAAAGAGTGAAGGAGCTGAACTGGAAATAAGTTGCTCTTCCTGTAAAGTGGAACTGATGCTGATATTCAGTTCTTTATGGAGTAAATTCCCACTCTCACATGGAACTTGTCCTGCTTTCCCATCTTTGAGAGTGTTTTGCCTGATGACTCCATTCCAGTCTTTGCCCCTGCTGCACATACTGGTTTCCACCTCTGGGGTTCACCCATTTATTTCCCACCCTGCCTGCATCTTGGTTTTCAGGCTTGGGGAGCTCTGACATTGATCCTGCCCCTCATTTACCAGAGTTTGTGTCTCAGAGCAGCCACCTGTGTCAAAGCAAAGGCCTCCAGCAAGTCCAGCATGGCCTGTCTAACACCAGGGAGCTGGGTGGGGACCACAGCCAGCAAACCAGCCTGGGCCCCTGGCAGAGCTCTGGTCACAGGGGCAGGACACCAGCTCTGGTGGCTGAACCCTCAGCTGGGTAAAGGACCCAAGAACTGCACATTTCTAAGACAAGCTGAACCACACAAAATTACTGAGAGAGGTCTTTACTTTGCATCCATCTCCCTTTTCCAGGGGTCACTTATTTGCTGACAATTTTGTCTTGGACATCACTGACCTGGTGTCTCCTTTGAGCCAGGCTCCTGAGCCAAAGGCACCTCCTCATAGATCCAGCCATTTAAAAGGGGGATGTCTCTGGGATTGCACTGCCAGGCTTTGCAAGAAGTTCAGGAGTTTCACCTTCAGTCTCCAGAAATCCTGCAAGTGGAACTCTCATGCCTACTGAGCAACGATGCGTCACCAGCTCAGTCACTGCGCCCAGACCACACCTCGAGTGGGAACCTGAGGGAAGAGATAGGCTTGGGATGTGTCCTCAAACCAGCACATTCCTGTCTGAATCTCATGTCTGCTCCACTGCCTGGTGGAGGAAGTGAATTCCACAGCTGCTGCTCTGGTCAAAAATGCTCTTCTCTAGTCTCCCACATCTCCAGCCAAGTTTTTCAGACACGAGGGGCTCGAGATGCGTTGATTCTGGGAAGTGCTGTGCATCTGCCTGGGGGAAACTTGATTGCTCTGAAAAATCTCAGGTTAGGCAACCAAAAATGGGCCTTCTAGTCATGCATGTGAATGTCAGCTGAGCCCTGGGTGTTGCTCCCCAGCGTTGTCCAAGATGCTCTGAGCTGACAGGGTGGTGCATGAACAGGGTTTCCAAAATAGCTCAGCTCACCTCAAATCAGGGGTTGGACTTTGATCATCCTTATGGATCCCTTCCAGCTCAGGAGATTCTGTGACTCTGATTCTGTGCTAGAGGGAGTTCAGTGCTAATCCCTTTATGACAATGTTCTTCCAGGGCAAAACATCTTTGAGCCTTGAACAGAATATAAATCCTTTCCAATTCAGAATATTCTGTGAGCCTGTAAGGAAAGGTTGTTGGTGCCCATGGCCATAAAAACAGAGTAGTCGAATGAAACCTGTTTCTTGGGCATGATCCTGTGCAGGGTTTAGAGCTGGACTCAGTGATCCTTGTGGGTCCCTTCAGACTCAGCATGTTCTGGGATTCTGTGATAAATCCCACATGCCCTTTAACAACTAACAAAGGCAGAGCAAGAGACACACTTGGTATTCACTCCTAGTGAAGGTTTTAGTGAGAACAGCATTCTCTGGGACTGTGCAGGGAATCACTCGACTGATGTTAATATACTGACAGATCAGAAATTGGAGCAAACAGAGGCTGAAAAAGCTCACAAGGCTGCCATAGCTCTGCATGTTGTGTCAATCCAGTCAGTTAACTGGAAGGAAGAATCCAATTTATTCTGAGGCCCAACGTGATGAATAAGTCATTACCCAGGATGGGAGCAAGGAGAACTCCTCAAACACACCGGACAACTCAGAGACAGCCTTTTGGACTTGAGTAATAAGTGGAGAGAAAGAAAAAAAAGAGGGGAAAAAAAGGATCACCTTTGAGAGTGATTTTCTTGTCTCTGTTGAGCAATTTCATTTTATCTTTACACTGAGAAGCTTGTAAGGCAGGAAGTATTTTTTTTCCCTTTCCAATCCAGAAAGGTGTCTGTGCTAACAGATGGCCCTGAATCACCTTCTGCAGGTGGGGGGTTGTGTCTCCCATCAAGAGGCACTTTTAACAATATTCTGTGAGTTGTGCCTATCAACATGATCATGGTGGATTCAAGATAATTTCCTTTGTGAACCTTCAGAGGTTGGACATTTGCTTGACAAAATTTACTACTTTTAACCCTCAGTGCTTGTTCCCACCCAACAGATGGAAGAGAAAATGGACCTGCTGACTTTAAACACCACTGCTCTGTGCCTGTACTGAGGAGTTTGAATGAGGCTGATCCTGCCTTTTCAGGGCTCTGGAGAGCAGTGACCTGTTCAAACCCCAGGGGTTGGCCCACGGTGTGAATAAGGACATCACCATTCCCCTGAGCATCACATGGGATTTGTCGCCCTTCACGTTCCCAGGAGGGGTACAGCAGTCTCTGTGTGCTCTCCACATCTCTCCTGGGAGGGTGGGCAGGCCCTGGCACAGGTTGGGCAGAGAAGCTGTGGCTGCCCCTGCACCCCTTGGAGCTGGATCCTGGGAGAGAACACCCTGCTCTGAGCACCAACAGGGTGCCCTGGCAGCTCCCAAGGTGCAGGGGCATGTCCTCTCATACACTCATGGCTGTTTTCATCAGGTCCACACTTAAAACTATGTTTTCTGGGGCAAACCAAGCTCTTGTCTCTGTGGTGCTGCTCAGTCCTGGTCATGCAGTGGGAGGAAGAGCTGCTTTGATGTGCACAGTTTCTCCCCTTCTCCCCTTTGCTGTCCTTCAGACACACCAGCATTCAGCTTATCAATGCATTATATAAAGCACCCCCAACTTCAGGCATCAGCTGTCCCCAGTCTATTTTTAACAGCCAACTTGATCTTTCTGTGCTGTTTCCTGAACTCTTTGCAGTCAGATACGTGTGGATTTTGCAATCTGCACTGAAAGCTCATTAAGCCCAGTCCTGACAGTCTCACCACTACCACGGAAGAACTCAGGGCAGTGCCTCCCTCTCATCTCACAGGAAGGACATGGGGCTGTTTTTCCCCACACCAGAGTTAAACACCTTCAGCACAGGAGCTGATGGCAACATCAAAGGCTTCAAAGTAGGGATGAATATTTTTAAGCCTTAGTACCAGCAATCACTTGGGATGAGATGTGTTTTTCTTCACAAATGTAGTGTCCTACAGGCACTTGCTACGTGGGGCAGATTAGACTCCAAAGGAATGACTGATGCTGGAGTCCCATGTAATTAGCTGCAAAATATCATTGGTTTTTAAAACAATGTGTGATAATGTCCTAATATAAAAGAGATTGTTGCCAATATGTGACACAGCCCTGCATGGCCACGAGATGGAAAAAGAATCCTAATCACCAGCTGGCCCTTGATTAGGGTCCAGCAACAGTTTATAAACTCATGCTGAGGGCACTGCCTTTGTCTTTTCCTCTTCTTGAGTGCTGCATGTCAGAAACAAGTCAGAGACACAACAAGTGCTCCCTTCAAAATCATACACANAGCCCTTGGAGCATCTCCGTGGCCTCCTCTGGACTCCTCCAGCAGCCCCACATCCTTTGGATGTTGTTCCCAGGGCTGGAGGCAGCTCTGCAGGAGGGGTCTCACCTGAGGGGGCAGAGGGGTGGAATCACCTCCCTCACCCAGCTGGTCATGATTCTTTCGATGATAAATGGAGATGATTGATGGGAAAGGATAAATAAATACAGAAATTAGGAAGTTCTCTAAGCGGAGTTCACTGAAACCACTGAACTCCACAATGTCTCAATCAAGGAGGACTCTTTTAGCAGAAACATTTATTTTGTCATTGGCATGGCAAAACCTGCAGCTAGAGGTTGATATTGCTAATGGATAAAGGAGAACCAACAATGAATATCTATGGCATGATCTACGTATTTAAAAAGAAATTGATGTTAAGGGAACCTAAATACAGTGGTAGAGAAAGCAGTGTTGGAGCCAAAAGCCAGAAATAAATTCAGGCTTTGAAAGCATCTTCAGAATCAAGGAATGGAAAAGATTTACATCCTTGACATTTACATCATTTACATGATTTGTAGGAAACAAACAGGTTGAAATTACTCTTTTTTATTTCCTTCAAATAATCCATCACAGTTTTCAGGTACAATTTTTGGTGTAACAAGCCAAGAGCTGCTCTGGGAGAGTTATTTTCCCAGGAAACATAAGATGAAGATAAAGTCCCAGAAAAAGCCAAGGAATTCCTTACTCCACTTATGTGGAGGCACCATTCCTGGAAGTGTTTAAAAAATGAGTAGGTGTGGCTTTTTAGGACATGGTCTAGTGGTGACCATTGTGGTGGTGTTGGGTGGGTGGCTGGATCTTCAAGGTCCTTTCCAGCCTTCAGAAATAATTCCAGAGAGCAGCTTGAGAAAGCTCATTTATTCAGCCTTCTGTAAATTAGCACCGATTAGACCACAAAAGGTGGATGTCTTCAATAGCCAGGAACACTGTGGAGAAACCCCTTCCCAAGAAACGAATCAGGTCTGAAAGGTAAAATGAGCAGAGAACAAAAATGCCCAGGAGTTATTGTGCACATGATGGATGTTCAGGAGATCCCAGCAGCAATCCTGGCAGCAGGGAGAAAAGGCACTGTAAGTGCAGGGAGGTGTAATGGGAGCTCAGAGACACTCCAGCTAAAGAGCACAGAATGTGTGTGGGGCGGGGGCAGAGAAGGTGGAGAAAAGCAAGTTCTGTAGGGCAGCTGAGCAGGTTCATTGTTGGAGACACATCCCAGTGCTGTGTGAGCACACACAGCACCCCCAAACTGATGGGACAGGGACATGAGGGACCTCCAGCCTTCCCTGGGCACGGCAGGGCTGAGCCAGCTTGGCTCTAATTGCCTTCCAGTTCATTTCCCATTTCTTGACAAACTTCACTGCCAAGTTAAGGGAAATTATCGTGGAATCCCACACTGGTTTGGGCTGGAAGTGGCCTTAAAGATCATCCAGTCCCACCCCCTGCCGTGGGAAGGAACACCTTCCACTAGCCCAGGTTGCTCCAAGCCTGTCCAACCTGGCCTTGAAAAGTTCTGCTCTTTATCTAATGACTATTGTGTTTGAATCCTCCTGTCTTGGGGAGCTGGGTATGAAGTGGCAGAGCTTGGGAGTGGGGGCTGGGGGAAGTGGGCAAGAAAAGTTCTGTAAGTGTCCTGTCTGGGGAGGTGGACAGGAAAATAGGTTTATTTTCAGTGAGGAGCAGTGTTTATTTCTGGCATAGAAATATTTATAGGGAAAACTTGTAGGAGAGGTGCCATTTAGACCTCTCGATTCATGCTCCCATTGTCACTGCACCAATCTGAAACAAAAATAAACCAAAACCATGGGAAAAAAAAAGGCAGAATTGCTCTCTTTCTAGGAATGGCACTGTCAGAAGCAGGCACCCAGCTCAGAACTTTTGGAAACCCACCTATATGTGTCCCTACTTGAGTCATGGGAACATTTGTAATCAGCTGCATCATTTCATCCCCAGTCACAGAATCACGGAATATGCTGAATTCTCTCCACTACCCAATAAAAATCAGGGAGAAACTGCTCCTGAGTCCCAGTGGTCCCAGTCCTACATGGCAAGTTAGTGGTTTTGTGATCCCCTGACTCCCATTCTCACTTGCCCAGTAGCAAAGTGGGAGAGCTGGAGGGAACATGGGAAACCCTCCCTGCTGCAGCATCGCTGTCCTGGCAAACAGTTCCCCTGTCAGGGTCACCACAGAGCCTCGCTGCATCATCAGGGAAAGACAATCACTTATTTATTACACTTACTAGCAGAACAATCCCTTTTGTCTGCAAGATGTCATGATTTGCCAGCAATATTCACAGATTGAGAACGTGTTTGTACCGTGGTTTCTGTTGCAATATTATGTACATCACAAACATAAACGGGCTGTGGGATAAGAGCAGATATGAATGAGTGCAGTAGGGACTGGTGAGTTAAAGCTGGGAGAGCCACTGGAGGCAGACATGGCAGAGTGTCAGGGAATCATTAAGGTTGGAAAATACCTCCAAGATCAAGTCCAACCTTTGACTGACTCCCACCATGTCACTAAACAATAGCACAAAGTGCCACATCTACTCATTCTTTGAACGCTCCCAGGGATGGTGACTCCAGCCCTGTCCTGGGCAGCCTGTTCCAAAGCTTCACCACTCTTTCAGTGACCACATTTTTCCTGATATCCAACCTGAACCTCCCCTCGTGGGCTCAAAGGAGGCCCTCACATTCAGTGACCAAGATAATATTCTCATTCTCATTTTTCTGAGTGTAGTTTTCTTTTCAGTTATTAAAATCTCCATCTTTCTTGATCCTCTTTGGAGCCCACACTCTCACACTGTAGAATTCTGCTTCTCTCCTGAGCAAGCAGAGTCAGTAGAGCCTGGTCCCAGCCCCATCTCCTGCTGAAGCAGGACCAGCCCTGGCACCTCTCCCCAGGTGAGGAGGCACTGGGGGGCTGCAGCCTGGGCAGGCTGAGCCCCTGCCAGGGCTGAACCAGCTTCCTGAGGCACCTTCTGCTGAGCTGCCAAGGGAAATCTTGGTGAGAGCCAGGGATGTGAGTCCAGGAGGGAGCCTTGTCTGAGGGAACAACTCCGTGGGCAGCAGGATTGGGGATCTCCAGACCTGCTGCCCATCTGCTAGGTAGGAACAACTCTCCCAGAGAGCAAGCAGAGGCACCTCTCTGGAGCAGGAGCAGGAGCAGCTCCAGGCACTGTGTTCCTGCAGCAGCACCCAGGGGCTCAGCCCAGTCCTGCAGCACTGCCAGGGAGCAGCACTAATGCCCAGGAATGCTGGCTGCTGTAGCCAGGAGGGAAGGTGCAGTAGCATTAGTTCAGTGAGAAGGTATGATTAAGTCACAGGGTTTTATGAGAAATGAGCAGGGCTGTGAGGATTTGAGTCATGGCTGTGAATGAAACACATCTGAGCAGGGAAGAGATGGCAAGAACTGGCTCTGGAGCCCAGAGCTCTGCAGAGCAGAGAAAGGTGATCTGGAGCCTGAAAGGTCACTGAACTGAGGGCTACAAAGATGGTGAAGGGTCTGGAGGGGCCATGAGGAGCAGCTGAGGGCACCTGGAGTGTCCAGCTGGAGCAGAGCAGGCTGAGGGCAGAGCTCAGCAGGGGCTGCAGCTCCATCTCTGCTCCCTGTGAGCAGGGACAGCACCCAGGGAATGGCTGGAGCTGTGTCAGGGCAGGCTCAGGAGGGATCTCAGGAAAAGGTTCTTCTTCCCCCAGAGGGTGGTGGGCACTGCCCAGGCTGCCCAGGGCAGTGGGCACGGCCCCAAGGCTGCCAGAGCTGCAGGAGGGTTTGGATGATGCTCTGAGGGACAGGGTGGGATTGCTGAGGTGTCTGTGCAGGGCCAGGAGTTGGACTTGTCATCCTTGTGGGTCCTTCCACCTTAGGATATGCTGTGATTCTGTGATTCTAAGCTCAGATACCAAGAGAAAGCCCAGCTACCAGAGAACAAGAGCTTTGAGGAAACATCTAAGCTCAGCAATGATGTTCACTTTAACTCCAGCCCCACTGCTGGCTCTGCCTTAGGAACCATGTGGAAAATAAAAAGGGTTTCATAGTCCATCAATAACGACTGTCAAAGGTGGCTCCCCAATGACTTAATGCTCCAGACTGTCCTTCCTTCATGTCCTAAGGCACATTCCAGTGCCCCATAAGGCTGTGCTGCTGCCACACTGACACCATTGTGTGCTTATGGTTCTAATGATTAACCAAGTGGCTCAGCCAGCAGTGAGCACAGTTCCCATCCTCTGACACAGATCCCAGCCCTCCCCAGCCCACACCTTAAAACACCAGGCAGGTAACGTGCCGTGGGCTCGGCTGGATTTGGGGTTTACTGCCAATCTGGGGTTTAGGTGCTGGAAAATTTGGTGTGCTTATAATCCTGTGGTTATGTGTAACAGCACAGGATCCTGTGGGCAACGGCTGGGAAACTAATACTTACCCTGAAACCAAGATTAGAAGTGTTTCTGAAATAGTCTCACTCAGCCAGAAGAAATGGGATCACCTGTGACAGTCTGGGGTCCTTTGAATTTTTGTGTAAAACCAAAAGATTTCTGGCAATGGTTGATCAGCTTCACTGTCCCCTCATTCCCAGTGTTTCCCAGCTTTGATTCTTAGCTCCCAGCCACTGGAAATTAAAAGTACACAGTCATCTGCTCTAATGCTTCACCAACCACACCAACCAACATCTTAAAAAGACCCAAGATGTTTGCTGGCAGCTGGACCTCCCCAGACGGAAGATGTCACTGGAAAGTGCCTCATAGTTACATAAAAAATTAAATCTTTTGAAAATCTGCCCCAGCAGTGTTGATTTGAAAAAACTGATGCTGGTTGCAGTTTCAAAGCCTCATGATATAAGATGTTAATAGCCTTGGGATCCCTCCAGCATTGTTGGGCAACTGATTCAGCATAATCTTACAAAACGCAGGTATGGCTGTGTGTGAGAACCTTGGCACGAGAATCCAGTCCCTGGCCATGCTGCAGCCCTGGCACAGGCAATGCCCACCGGAGCTCAGGGGTGGCACAATCAGTGCAGAAGGACCCTGTGGGAGAGACACTCCTGAGACCTGGAGGACAAGTGAAATTGTGGAGAACTGTGCGTAGTAGGTGGAAGAAAGAGCTTTAGGGAAGCAAAAGGAAAAGTAAAACAAGAAGGGAGCAGCCTACTGAAAGCAAGCAAAACTGGAGGTTGGTCAGTGTTTTGCTGGTGTTATTTTCCCTGAAATGGTCTCACAGCAGTGTGACCAAGAAAAGCCTCCCTGCTGCAGGGGTGACCCTCTGGCTGCCCCTCCCTGCCCTCCTCCCCTATGGGTTTTCCATCAGCACTGATGCCCTGAGGGCATCTTAAAACAGAGAGGCAAATAAGTTCCATAACCCCTGGGCTGGGGCATGGTCAGCAGATGATTCTAGGGACATCTCCAAAGGCAGCCAAAGCTTGTGTGCTGGAGACCAGCTGGGAAGGGCTCATTCTGTGGGCACAGTGATGGCATCTGCTCCTTCTGTGCCACTTCCCTCTGGGTCTCCAGGCTTTTTTTAAAGTGATGGCAGTGTTATTTTTGTAAGACAGAGAACTTGAGGCATCTGCTGGTGTGAAGTCACTTGGAGGTGCCAGCAGGGGCTGGGAGAAGGGTCTTCAATAACCTGGGACCACAGCATGGAGCAGTTCCGAGGAGCTGAGATCTCTCTGTGCCTTTCTTGGGGCTCTTCATGCTTAAGGAGTGTTTGTGGTTTGCCCTTTGCTCTGTCAAGGTGGGGGAGGAGGAGGAAGTTCCCCTCCTCCCACTGAAGAGGTATCTCCCCCCTCCAGGGGCTCTGCAGGATAGATGTGAATCCTCGTGTCTTGCACATCTTAGAGCAGAGATGAAGTCAATGAAGTCAGGAAGTCTTTTCCTACATCTGGGATCACCTCTGGGGGCAGGTGACAGTGTCTGGCTTCTTCAAACACAACTTACATGTCCTAAGGCTTCCTGTGGGAGGAGAGACAGCAGAGGAAGTTGGGATAAACCCAAGTTGTGCTGGAGGACAGTTGTTACTTGAGATGTCACCTTTTCAAGATCCAAGTTCTTGAGTTGTGAATTATTTATATGGTGGAAAATGTCTGTAGGAGAGATTATAGGATGGGACCCTTGCTGGTGAACCTCCCTGGAGCTCCACACAAAGGGATGTTGCCCAGTCAGGTTGTTATTTTCTCTCTCAGAGGTTGAAATACTCCCTGAGTGCTTGGCCTGAATTTTCCTTTGCAGCTTCATCTCCCTGCAGGCAGTGGTTGGAGGTCTCTCCTGAGGGTGGGATGATTGTGCCAGGAACCTCAGTGAGCTTTTGTGGAAAACAGAGTGAGCACAGTGAGCAGTGTCCCCTCTCATTGATCTCTGGGAGTGCAAAGCTCAGGCACGTTGGTGAGAGGGGGGATTTCTAAAGAGAGCCCTTCAGAACCCACTCTGGACTAAAGCACCCCACAGAATTTCATGGATAGTCACCTCCTTTCTCCAGGTTTTTTCCTTCACCAGTGTTTCAAAGAAGTTTCCAGCTCCATTCCAGGCTTTAAAAAAAACATAGAGAGGATCCCATGGCTCATAAATCCCGGGGATCTGCAGCATCCAAGAGCAGGACTGACTTCACCCTTACTGAAGGACTTTTCCCCCCTCCTGCCCACACATCCCTGCAGGTTTCAGTGGCTCTTTGCTTTCATACGACACTGCCCTCTCATGGAAAAGCAGGGATTTATCAATCCCGCATTTCCATGTGAAAGGGGAGTAGGGATGGAGGAATAATCCCTATGGTGGGATGTGGGGAGCTTGTTTTGGCAATGACGGATTCTTGCCCAGATATCATCAACAGAGGAGATCCCCAAGCTGGGGGTCCACCAGTTCCTTCACCTTTTGTCCTGAGAACAAATGACCAGGACCAGGAGGATGGGAGGCACTACTGGGACATGCCTGTGGCTGGTACAAGAGGGGAATCTCTGAAAGAGGGAAACTATTGAGGAGAAAGGACCATATCCTGGAGAAGAGAAGTGAAGGCTGGCAGGGTGGAAGTTAATTTGCCAGGCTGGAAGTTGGTGGGAACCGTAGACATGATGGTCCCTCTGTTCCAAGACAAATACTTCTGAGCCAGGCACCTGGAGATCCCTGACCACAGAACAGATGGCCAGAGAGAAGAGGGTAGGGATGGCATGTAACACCTGGGTAGGAGGTTGGTCAAGGCTTGGCCAAGGGTCCTTCCCACCTGAAGTATCCCACATTCCCATGAACTGTGCCCTCTGTTCCTGAACTGCAAGCCTGGGATGCCCTTTGCAGCTCTGGTGGCCTCAGCCTGTTGGGGTTGTAACTCTTTTCTGTGGGCACTGATTCATCTGCTGGATGTTTGAGAAGGTGGGAAAATAAGGACCAGGGCTAGGAGGTCTGGGACACTTCAGAGACAGCAAGAGCAGGTGCTGCAGGAGAGACAGAAAGGAAAAGCAACTTGGTTTGCAGGTTCCAGCTGATGAACAGTTTGCTTTTGTGGTTCCTCTTGCTAAGGCAGAACAGAGGAGAGCTGGCAGGGGAAAGGGGATTAAAAAGGACTCCTTCCACTCAGGGCATGTCAACACTTTTCCTTTCAAGTGTTCAAGCTCAAGATCCTTAGAAAGTCTTGCAGCAACACCAAAGCAGCCCCTGCTCTCAGCCAAGGGCTCTGAGTGCTGCCTGCACTGGCAGCTCCTTCAGCTTCATGTGCTGAGGGAGAGGAATCTCAGCTGCTCAGAGGACAGGCTGTATTGAGCCTTTCAGGCTGGGTGTCTCTGACAGACACCTCCCCTGGGGTTGGTGCTTGTCACTGCTGTCATGGGAAAGCTTTTTGCCTTCAGATGCCTCCTGTCATTCCACGGAGTCAGAGGAATGAGAGATGGGAAACACCTTGTGAGGTCACGAGGCTCTGCCAATGCTGAGCCAGGGCAGGCAGATCCATCACATTCCTGTCGTGTTTCAGGCCTTGGCCACGAGTTCTGTGTCTGCAGTCAAAGAAAATCGTTAATTTGAGCACAAGCCAAAGTATCTTCCCCTCTCATCCAAGTCTTCATTTCCAGTGAATTATGAAACTTTCCAGCATGAGGAGTTGGTTCCCTTTCCTTATTTCAGAGCATCTGGTTCAAGCAGCTGAACCGCTCCTGGCCACTCATGTGCTGTCCCTGCTCTGGTTCCCATGTTTGTCACCGTCCCAGGTATTCCCACCTCTGCTCAGCTGTGGAATGGGTGCTGTTGGAGTAGTTCACCCATGAGCAAATCCTGCCCACACCTCCTTCTGCCCCTCATGGCCATTCCCCTTCACCCCAGCTCTCCTGGCCCACCAATGTCTCTCCCTCAGAGAAATCCCCCCACGTGCCCTATTCTCCAGCATAATTTTAATAAAATAGAACAGATGCTGATTGAGTTTTGCCCTCCTGAGAGGTGGGAGCACGCAAGGCTGGCTAGCTTGATGCTTCTTTAAGTTTTTTGGCTGCCTGGACCAAGAGAATCCTGATTGGAGCCCAGGGAACAGCCAGGGAACAGTGTCTAGTCAGGGGCCATTCCCAAATGCCCATATGGGAGGAAGTTCCAGGTTCAATGTCATTGACAAGGCTTTCCAAAATGCCTTTTCTTCCCATCCTTGTGTCACAACAGGGTAGCAGGTGGCTCCTTTATCACCTTGTAGGAGTTTCTCTCCCCATGGGATGGTGGAACCTGTGGGTGTGTTCTCATGCTCCATGTCAGGAGTAAATGCACTGGGATCAGTGTAACCACCAGCACAGGGTGGGATTGTTGGGGTGTCTGTGCAGGGCCAGGACTTGGCTGGATGATCTTTGGAGGGTCCATTCCAGCTCAGGATATTCTGTGATTCTCTGGTTCTATGAAACCTCAGCAGTGCCAGGAGGAGCACAGAAAG
This sequence comes from Campylorhamphus procurvoides, assembly GCA_013396655.1. Lineage (NCBI taxonomy): Eukaryota > Metazoa > Chordata > Aves > Passeriformes > Dendrocolaptidae > Campylorhamphus > Campylorhamphus procurvoides. The sequence goes on along the minus strand of WBMV01009408.1, from coordinate 157,192 downwards.
GTGAAGGTCACAGACCAGAGCACAAGTTGTCACTGCTCTGTGCAAGCAAAGTAGATGTGCTTGTTCTCAGCTGACCAAAAGTACTTCCTGGCTCCATGTGGGTCTTCTGGAAGTATTTCTACCCCCATTTCCCAGGGGACACCTCAACGGGGAGCATGGTGACAGCTCCACACATGGTGACTGTCCATCAGTGTGACCCAGGGAGAGGACAATGCTGCAGGCCATGTTGAGTCTGCTGGGCTGATGCACAAGACCTGCTGATGTGACCCCCATTTCTGGCCCTGGAGTCCTCAGCAGTGCAGCCAAGTGTGCTACAGGGAGCTCTCATGACCCTGAGACCAGTGAGGGTCCAGGGTGTAAGACCTGATCATCTGGGAAGTTGATGCCCAGAGCAGCTGTGGGAGTGTCCAAGGTCAGGTTGGATAGGACTTGGAGCAACCTGGGCTAGTGGAAGGTGTCCCTGCCCATGGCAGGAGGTGGAATGGGGTGGGCTTTAAGGTCCTTTCCAAACCAATTCACTCTGTGATTCCATGGCTCTTAAAATGATCTCCTGTCTATCAGGGGCTGGTCAGGCTATGAGCACTCCTCTCAACGTTCAGGGCGAAAGAAACAAAATCAAGATTAAAACCAACACATAACTCTATGCCCAAATTTCCTTGTCCATTTTCCCAGGGCACAGAGTCAAGACAGAGTAACAATGACAGCTCTGCAATGGGAGTACACGGAGAATAGTTCTGTGTTTTGCTCTATGGGTTTATACCTACAGGTACGTACATGAGTAGTGCCAGGAGATGTAACTCAAGTCACCTCTCCCACTCTGAGGGGAACAGAGACCTGGAGGGCTCATCTTTAAAGGCATCCCTCAAAGCTCTGTTTCAAACACTTCCCATTGCTCAGAATTCTCCCCCTGCACCTGGATCTTGAAGCATCACTAAAACCCACAAACTGGTTCAAACCCAAGTAATTTCTGTGCACACTGTCCCAAGTGCTGAACTGGTTTCTCTGTTTTTCTTTCATCTGAGATTCTGTCAGAGCCCTCAAGAATTTGATTTTCACTTTTCCATGGGGGAAGGGGGTGCATGGGAAGCACAGACCCCCCATGGGCTGCTTGTGCAGTAACCAGCCCACAGGGGTCAGAGCTGTGGGAGGAACTGGATGGAAAGGGGTCTGTGGGTGCAAAATGCAGCTGGAAGACGGTGTGTTTGGGGAGATATTATTTATTCTTATAAATGCTGTAAAACCATCTCAGCCTGACCTGAGCACAAGCACCATCCCTGCCCCCTTAACTCCAACCTACTGGTGTCAGTGTCGATGTGGGAAGTTTTGCAGTAGCCCCTGTGTGACCAAACTCTGCAAGGCCTCCCTGACCTTGCAGGAGTCCTGGATTAACACTGGGTCTCTGCAGAAATAAATCTCAGCTTTGTTAGGCAGGGCCCAGCCTTCAGAAACAGCTGAACAGCTCGAATTAAGTAATTTTACAGGTGAGCTCAAAGGTAAAGTTATAAATGAAACCTTTGGCCAAGTCAAGACCAGGACACGAGAGCCAGGACTTCCAGGACCACATCCAGACAGGAACTGGCTCCCAGCAATTAGAAACTCTTTTCTGGAAAGGACATTCAAAGAAAGCATTTGGTAAACCGAAGCCAAAGGAATATAATGGGTGAACTCTGTACCCTGTCCCAGCACTGCAGCCTTTGCTGGGTGCAGACAGGAGAAGAATCATGCTGAAAGATGGTAAGGAGAGAATAAATTAATGCATTATCTGCACTCCCCCTCCACCCTCAGAGGACCCCTCTAGTCAGCTCAGAGAAAGGCTGTGTGTGCACATTTAGGACCAACACAAGGATGTCCAGCCTAAATTCGCCACCGTGCCTTCCTCCACTGGGAGCAGCTCAGTGCTCGTTCCCCTTGCAGTCTGTGGGAGAAACTGGGACTCTTCTGGAAGGTTTTCCAAGACCTGAGCACGTCTCCCATTCTGTGCTGCCCCTGCCCAGACACAGGAGCAGGTACCTGAGTGAGCAGTTTGGGTGATGCAACACCCCAGCAGGGCTGGGCTCTGCACCCCGTGCTCCTTAGATAATGCTCTGAGCAGGTCCCAGCAGAATTCTGGATGCCACACGTGGGAATGAGTAACTAAAAATACCAATATATTCAAATGTGAGATAATGTCAGATGGCACATCCAACTGGTATTTTAAAACCTGAAGCCAACAGTGCTGAGAGATACACATTTGCCATCAGGAGGGAAGGGATGGAGTCTGCTGCCTGAACTCCCACAGAGCACAGAGAAGGCAAAAAACACTTGAAAACACCTTTCAAAAGACAGTCCTGCCTATAGATGAAGCTCCATATTTTCTAAGGCTTATCCTGGAGCACAAACGTGCTGAATGTTGTTTTCAGCATGCAAATTACCTTTATCTTCCAGTGTAATTTCAATATATGTCTACTGATGAAGAAAACATACAAAATGCTGTTTAAGGACCTCACCAAATAACCCTTCACCAGCCGGATGCACAATTGGACATGGAGGGACATGGACCTTCCACACAAGCTGGTGCTGAGCTCTGCTCTGTGGGGACAGGGACAGCACCCAGGGAATGGCTGGAGCTGTGTCAGGGCAGGCTCAGGGGGCATCTCAGCCAAAGGTTCTTCTTCCCCCAGAGGGTGGTGGGCACTGCCCAGGCTCCCCAGGGCAGTGGGCACGGCCCCAAGGCTGCCAGAGCTGCAGGAGGGGTTGGATGATGCTCTGGGGCACAGGGGGTGACTCTTGGGGCTGGGCCTGGGCAGGGCTGAGGGTTGGGCTGGCTGATCCTTGGGGGTCCCTTCCAGCTCAGCATATTCTGTGATTCTGTAATTCTGCATATTCTACCCCTCCCAGCTCAGCCCTGCCAGCCTGGGCACACAGACAGTCTCAGTACCCCCCCGAGCCTGTGGAGAGCTGAGGCACCAGAAGAGAGCACTTCCACACACCAGGGACTTGTGCTCAGCTGCATCTTTGTCCCATCACCATGTGCTGGGCCAAAGCTTTCTCCATGCCAGGCTGCCAGGTTGTCTTCCCTTGAATCCCCCACACCACCAGTGACAGCAGGGACAGTGCTGGGCACGTGGCTCTCTCTGTGTGCCAGCTGGCTTTGTCACCAGGACCTCTCCCAGGTGACACCTGCAGAGCCCAGCACATCCTTGTGCAGGAACATCTGGAATGCTGGAACCGCCAGTGGTGGGAACTGCAGCCCTAAGGCTCTTGGGGATGCCTGAATTCCCAAGGCTTGCACTTGGATTTCGATGCCTCAGAGGAGTGTTGAGGGGTCTGAGTGACTTGAGGTCTGAGGACAAGATGCCCAGACCCCGCATCTGGGGGCATTTGGGTGGCTGGCAATGAAATGTCCCCATCCCGTGGGGCAGGCAGGACACAGACCCTTCCCTGCAGAACCTGTGTGCCCTCTGTGCACACCCACAGCGTGGAAAAGGAGTGGGAATGTTGGGAACAGCCCTGGGGGCAGCTTTGCTTCAGCAGGAGGGGCCGAGCTCACATCTCACACCCGATAAGATTGTGCTCATTGGCAGCTGCTTTGCCCCGTTCCCACCCCTGTCACGCCCCGATAACGAGGCTGTGTCCTTTGGCTCTCCCATTCCCTCCATTTTCACTGGAAGAAGGACATTGTTGTCCTCCCTTCCTCACACAAGCAGGGTGCTGAGCTTCTCCTCTCCTTGGTCCCCCATTCCATGAGCACTCCAGGTGCTCAGGATGGATCTGGACAGCAGATCTGCACCTCAGTGTCCCCTGCTGGGCTCTCAGTCCCAGGTGCTCTGAACACTCAACCCTTTTCTCACACCTTCAGAGAGAAATGGAGATCAGAAATGGAGTCATGGAGATAAATGTTGTGTCCAAAAATAGCCATTCTAAGATGAAATATTGAAGTATTCCCCTGACAAATACTGGGCAAAGTACTTCAACACTGGCTACTCTACCAGGTTGTGCCCACCAGCATAGAATCAGTGGAGGACAGAATGGTTTGGGACCTGAGAGCTCACCCAGTCCCACGCCTTGCCATGGACAGGGACACCTTCCACCAGCCCAGGTTGCTCCAAGCCCTGTCCAACCTGGCCTTGGACACTTCCAGGGATCCAGGGGCAGCCACAGCTTCTCTGGGCAGGGAACTGTCCCCAAGAACTGTTCTCTGCAAGTCCGATGTTGATGTTGTTCCATCCCTCCTGAAGAGGAATATCTTCACCACTGGGGACAAGGCACATTTTAACAATCTCAGCAGCATGTGGATACCAACTGAAGACAGAAAGCCCTCTGAGGCTTTAGGCCAGGGGTGTTTGAAAATGGCTTGTGGGTTGCTGTGTTTGGTGCCACTGAAATCTCTCCCAGTTGTGGACCTGGCACAAGAGCCAGTGGCTCATCTCCAGATTTTGAAATAACTCCTGCAAATTAATCTTGTCATCAGAGTTCCACAAATACATTCTGGTTTCTCTTCAGATCACAGAAACTTTGCTAGGATTTTATGAAAACTCAGGAAGCTGGTAGATTCCACGTGGATGTGAAAGTGTTTGTGGCTGCCCCATCCCTGGGAGTGTCCAAGGCCAGGCTGGACTGGGCTTGGAGCAACCTGGGCTGGTGGAAGGTGTCCCTGCCCATGGCAGGGGGTGGAATGGGATGAGTTTTAAGATCCCTTCCAACCCAAACCAGTCTGGGATTCTGTGTTCCCAAGGGAAGCAATACCACTGAACCACGTCCTGTACCCCGAGCTCTCTCCAGGCTCATCCCAAGGCATGGCTGGAGGTGATGGGACCAGACCTATCCCCTACTGCCCGTGACCTGCTGGATGCTGAGCTGCAATGGGTCTGCTTTGTTTCCTCAGGGTTCTCAGATAAGTAATCTCTCTTGAGACCTGATTAATGAGAGAAAAATGAAGGAAGTAATTTAATATCTTCCCTATGGTTACAAAGTTCAAAGGGTTTGTGTGGTACCTAAAGGCAGGACTCGGTTTGCTTTGAACCAAGAACAGGAACCGCCAGAACGATCCCCTGTTTATCATCCTGAGACTTTGTGTCTCCATCCACTGGCTGGAGAGTGGCTGGAGCACAGAACTACCTTTAAATGAACAAACTGAGGTAGCTGCAGCAACATCTTGCAAACGTTTGTAGTTCGAGCTCTGAGGACTTCTTGGGTGTAGCTCAGACTGTCTTCAGGTTACTCATTTCTCATCTCTTTAGAGGGAAATGGAGGTCAGTTCTGTGAGGAAAAAAAAATAAGGAAGAAAGTAATTCTAAAACGAAATGCCAAAATAATTCACTGATACAAAACGGGCAAAGTCCCGCTCAGAGAAAATGGGCTATTACTTGTAAAGCACCTAAAGAAATTACTTAGGCAAAATAAATGTAAAAAATCTAGATTTAGATGGGATAATAGGAAGAAATTGCTCCCTGTGGGTGAGGGTGGGCAGGCCCTGGCACAGGATGGGCAGAGAAGCTGTGGCTGCCCCTGGATCCCTGGAAGTGTCCAAGGCCATGTTGGAGCACCCTGGGCTGGTGGGAAGTGTCCCTGCCCATGGCAGGGGGTGGCACTGGATGGGCTTTAAGGTCCATTCCAACCCAAACTATTCTGTGATTCTATGAATACACTCAAACTTTCCAGGAGTTATTTCTACCGAGGTACATTTTTGTCCACTAGAAATATTTGCAATCTCAAATCTAAATTCAAGAATAGCTTTTTTTCCAGCCTAGATTTTGGTTTTTGTGGATTTCCTGGGTTATTTTTTCACTCAGGAGTTGGGGTGGGGCAAGGGAACCTGATTTTTGAAGAAAAATGCTTGAAGATTTGATTTCACACCTTTCTGGCCTGGGAAGAAAAGGTAACAGCCTTCATTTCACCAACACAGAAATGCCTTCCTGGCTCAGAGCAGTGGCCCAGGTACCCCAATACTCTGTCTCACAGTTCAGACTAAAATAAGACCTTTTCCACTTCTCCAAAGGCAGTTTTTCCATCCTCTCCAGTATTCTCTTCACCTTCTTCTCTCTCAGAGTCAGCTGCTCTGAGCTCAGCCGGGGAAATCTGCTGCCATTTAGGAGACAGCAATTCCTCCTGCTCTGGCAGTATTTCTGCTCTTTTGGGGAAATCTAGGGCCTAAAACATCAAAGGGGAGATGCTTCACAATGGAGCGTCTCTCTTGGCTCTGGATTCTTCTGTCTTGACACCTTAGAAAGACACTGAGCTATTGGAGAGTGTCCAAAGGAGGGCAAAGAGATGGTTCAGGGCCTGGAGGGGCAGCGTGTGAGGACACTGAGGGCACTTGGGGTGTTCAGCTGGAGAAGAGGAGACTGAGGGGAGAGCTCATTGCAGGGACACCTTCCTGGGCAGGGGCAGAGGAGGGGCAGGCACTGAGCTCTGCTCTGTGGGGACAGGGACAGCACCCAGGGAATGGCTGGAGCTGTGGCAGGGCAGGCTCAGGGGGCATCTCAGCCAAAGGTTCTTCTTCCCCCAGAGGGTGGTGGGCACTGCCCAGGCTCCCCAGGGCAGTGGGCACGGCCCCAAGGCTGCCAGAGCTGCAGGAGGGTTTGGATGATGCTCTGGGGCACAGGGGGTGACTCTTGGGGCTGGTCCTGGGCAGGGCTGAGGGTTGGGCTGGGTGATCCTTGGGGGTCCCCTCCAGCTCAGCATCTCCTGGGATCCTGTGACTCTGTGGTTCTGTTGACCTTGTCCTACACAGGACCATTCCTGGCTCGTGCCTCTGCTGCCCAGCCCATACAGAGGTCTCACATCACCTTCTGCTGCACAGTCACAAAACATTCACCATTATTAGTACCAAGGATGCCCCAAACACTCCCAAAGACAATATTCCAACGAGCCTGACCTGGCCTGTCAGCATCCCTTGCTCTTCAACACTTGCTGGCAGATGGTTTGGCCCCAGGAGGGCTCTGCTGTCTGGAGGGAGCTCATCAGCTCCTCCCTGTCCAACAGGAGCTGTCAGCAGTGACCACCCCCAGCAAACAGCAGCCCCCTGGAGCCCCTCTGCCCACTCTGCTGCAGAGCCAGCTGAAGGGGTCACACTCTGCTGGTCACAGGGGAGGCAGGAGGGGTGTCTGCAGCAGGTGGGTGTAGGGGGAGTTCAGAGAAGACTGGGAGTTTTGTTGCACAGACAAACCAGTGCACTGGGAATCCCCTGAAGTGTCTGGGGGCTCGTTGGGGTTGGCAGATTGTTGGGTCCCTGTCATAGGTGGGACTGGGAGCTTCAGACAAAGCTCATTAGAGAAGCTCCCGTTGAGTCACGAGGTGCAGAAAGGACCCCTTTGCTTTCTAAACTCCTCAGAGAGGAGTCTGGGGTGGGCTGGGTCTCACCTCAGCCCCAGACTTTGTCAATGGTTTAAGTCTAGGGAATTCCAGAGGTGTGGCTGAACCTTTGTAGAATTATGTTCTGCAAAGGATGGCAAACCAGATATATTTACATAGCAATGAATATTTATTATGATAAACGATTAGACAAAGAGAACCTAATCAGAGTTATTTACTACACATTATAGAAGCTAAAACTACTAGGATAGGATAGTTCACTATATCAAAGGAATTATATTAAAGCAATTATATTAAAGTAAAAAAGGAAGAAATAATCATTAAGCAGAGATTGATGTTCCTCACCCAGACCAACAACTGTGGGCAAATCCCTCAGCCTCAAGGAGCCTGAGATAAAACTTTAGTAAAATCGGGAGTTGGACTTCGATGATCCCTGTGGGTCCTTTCCAAGTCAGAACATTCTGTGACTCAGGAGTGACCTTGAGGGACATCCCCACTCCAGAGAGGAATCTCCACACGCACTCCAGGAAGGGAATGTTAGAAAACCCACCAGATGAAAGTGGGACTGGACTTTTATAGTCTAAAGGGATTAAGTACCAGTCACATCTCCAGTCCAGCTCAGCATTTTTAGACAGGGACACACTACCACATCTGCCAAATCTTTGCCTCGCTCTGAGGGTGTTTAACTTTGGGGTTTTAGCATCATTTAACCCCAAAAGCAGCATGAGCCCCCTCTCAGCCCAGCCCTGACAGCCTTGAAACAGGGCACTGCTCCACTTGCTTGAGACCATTCCAGGGCAGAGGGCACAAATTGGCTTTGATGGCCATGACCAACCTCACCTGGGGTCCCACCCACACCCAAAGGTCCAGCTCAGCCACGGCCACAGCCCTGCCTGGCCATAGGGGACCCCCTTGGGATGAGCTGGCAGTGCTGGGGGCTCAGCCTGGGCTCTCAGGGGGAACCTCAGAGCAGCTCAGTTGGGACAGGAAGGCATCCCATCCCATCCCATCCCATCCCATCCCAACCTGGCAACTGGGACAAAGAAATTCCAGCAGTTTCTGCTCTGTATTTTTATTTTTGTTGTAAATTACACAAATTTGCCTCAAAAAGCCCATATTGCATTTTTAATGTATATATATACGCACTGAGGAGGCAGAAAAACAGGGTTTTTGGCCTCATCTGTCTTATGTTAGTTTTAATCTCATAAGATTTACAGATGGATCTTCCTGTGATAGATGAAATTAAAGTGGCTGAGAAACCAAGGCCAAAACACGAGGAGCAAATTTTGTCAGGCATTTCTAAATATGTGGTCTGTATTGTTTGTGGTTGCCTGCTATCTTTGCTTAGGGCAGTGGGGCCATGAAATGCCATTTCCTAAGTGCACTTTGACAGTGTTCCTCAGCAAATTCTGCTCTGCTCTGAATTACAGAATCATGGACTCCCAGACTGGTTTGGGTTGGAAAGGACCTTAAAAAGCATCTTGATCCACCCCCTGCCATGGGCAGGGACACCTTCCACTAGCCCAGGTTGCTCCAAGCCCTGTCCAACCTGGCCTTGGACATTACCAGGGCTGGGGCAGCCACATCTTCCCTGCCCAACCTGTGCCAGGGCCTGCCCACCCTCCCAGGGGGGAATTGTTCCTTAATAACTGATCAAAGATGACACCCTCTCAGTTCGAAGTCATTCTCCCTTGACCTGTCACCTGGTTCTTGACTTCCTAACGTCTCTCTCCATGTCTCCTGCAGTCTCCCTGCACGTACTGGAAGGCACAATCAGAAGATTTTTAAGCCCTCCAGGACTCAAACCTGCAGCTCTCCACAGTCCCAGCAGTTTCCCTGCTGTGTGCAAGGAGAGGGCAAACTGCAGCATCCTAGAGGAGCTTCCTTGGGACAAGGAGACTTGAACCTCTTCTTCGTGTCCCCACCTCACCCTCAGGGCACCAGTGGCACAGCAGGACCTTGGGTGCTGTTTTTTGCTGCCTCTTCTGTTTGAAAAAGACTTTGTCAGTACATCCAAAGCAAGAGGGGAAATGCAGCTCGGAGCTCAGAGCGGTGATTTCTCTCTGCCCACAACACCTTTAATCACTCATTCTTGTGTTTAAACTGCTTCTTGCAGCTACCTGAAGGAATATGAATAATCCTCTGATATTTCTATAACCTTCCTCTGACCCACTTGTTATTTTTCCCTGAGTGTTTCATCTCCCTGGGATGATGGGGGTTGCCAGGACTGGAACTGTCAGGGGCTGGCAGCTTCTTAACCAGGGGCTGTCCTGTCATGCTGACACAGGTACAAAAGCGTGAGATCTTCCTTATTTCCTTTGTAAGTGGGAAACATCTCAGCACATCCCTGATGCTGCTTTTGTGTGGCATCCAACTGGGCAGCCCTTCTCCCTGCCCAGTCCCACCACTCCTGTCCCCCATGGAGTGGAAATCTGTGCTGCTGTGGCTTGAGAGGACCCCACTTGGTGTGTTTGAAGGATCATTTCTTACTTCTTCCCTGCTTTTCTTCTGCTGTGGCCCTGCTGTGGCACATGGTGAAGGGATGAGAGGTGGAGGACAACACTGCCCAAATTGCCAGGTCTGATGCCAGTCCTGCAGCACAAAGCAGCCCCACTGCACTGATAATGAGCTGATTTATTTGCTCCCCACAGTGGTTTGTTGCTGCCTGTCATCTCTCAGCAGAGACAAGCCCTCAGAACATCCCACCTGCCTGTTGCACTCTTCAAATGAAGGATGAATCCACTGCAGTTGCATGGGAGTAGAAACAGTAAATCTCAGAATCAGTAAGGCTGGAAAATACCTTTAAGATCATCAGGTCCAACCATCAGCACCACCACCATGTTCCCCACTAAACCATGCCCTCAAGTGCCACATCCACGTGTTTTAGGAACGCTCCCAGGAATGGTGACTTCACCAGCCCTCTGGGAATCTTGTTCCGAAGTTGAACCCCTCTTATAGCAAAGAAATCACTCCCAATATCCAACCTGAGCCTTCCCTGGTGCAACTTGAGGACACTTTCCCCCGTCCTGTCACCCCAAAGCAGAGCCTGACCCCCACCTGGCTGCACCCCCTTGCCAGGGAGTTGTAGGGATCAGGAAGGTCTCCCTTGAGCTCCTTTCCTCCAGGGAAAAATCAGAGCCTTGCAGAGCCCAGGGAAAGGCTGGTGCTGCTGGCAGAGCAGGAGTTGGAGGGAACAATCTGTTCCATCTGCATCTGTCGTAACGGAGAGGTTTGCTCATCCTTTGTGGTTATGAGAAACTGGCCCTGGCCTGGCTGTTCCTCAGCAGCTCTGCAGCCAAATCACTGAGCCTGCTGCAATATTGACTGGCACTCACTGCTCCAGCCTGACTTCTAGGAAATCATTTGTTATTCATAACTACTTGATGATTATTGTGAGTGAAATGATGTTCTCTGGAGAAAGGTGCCAGATTTCAGCACTGCCAGAAATGTTCTCTTTCCTGTTGGGCTTTGGACATCAAAGTGTCAGAAATCCAACTGGACCCCAATGTACTGAAGGCAGATCTTCTTACCCACATGTTCAGAGGGACCTTTATCCCAGTAACTGGATCACTCAATAGCACTGCTCTGGGACAGTCAAACACGCAGATGAAAGTTGAAATAATTTTAGCACAAATGACTTTTTGGCTTTGATAAAAGCTGTGCTATCTGACCCAGAACCTGGCAAGTAACTCACACGGGGGATGTATTCACTGGGAAACAAGCCTGCCTTTTTCCTCTCCAGCTTAATCCCCTTTTAATGGGAATTAAACCAAACAAAGCAAGGATTTTTTTTTGGGGGGGTGATATCTTTTCTGTGATAAATGGGCAGAAAAAGCTTGTCAGCTATTGGACACTTGGGCTTCCTCCGTGTCTGCTTCCGTGTCTGAAAGTTTGTCTGAATTTTCTCGTGCTGGTTTTGGTCAAATTGAAGATATTATCTGTCCTGACCAACCTTGCCTATCTTGTACTCTTTAGCTTTCTTATCTGTGGAACAACTTGCCTTTAACAAGAACAAGAAATATGGGCATCCATACCTGGCATTCCTAAGAATAATAAAGGCACTTTCTAGACAAATATAATTTTGGATAAAGGACTTTGCTTGGCCAAAGTCTGGTTCTCTAGACAAGACTAGCAAACCTTCTGTGGTGGCTTTGGGAAAACATCATTAATCAGCAGAGATTAGCAGTCAGTAAATTCTTTCTTCAGATATAAAATGTGGCTTGTGCCTGTGCCCATTGAGGGAGGGGGAGCTCTGGCTGTGACGTGCCTGCAGGACGGGGCCCCAGCACGCTCCTGTGCAGCTCTCTAGAGCTCAGCAGCTGTTTAGAACCATGATTTAAAACCCAATTACAGGCTGTGTAAAATCCCTCTTATTTAACTCAATAATGTGCAATGGGCTCAGCTGGGATTTCTTTTGTTTGTCTGGGCTTTTTTTTTTTTTAATATCATCCTCTTTGAAATCCATTTAAATCTATTTTCAACAAAGCCCCTCTGTCTGAGGAGAGACACAAGATGTTGAGGAACAGGCAAGGGTTCTGCTCATCACCTGAAGCCATGAGGGGTCTCAAAGGCTGCAAAGGTGACAGGAATGGCCAGACAGGTTGGGTTTGTGCCCTGGTTCATCTCCCAGCAGTGTGGGGACACTCTGCAAAGGGGATGTGCTGGGGCACCTGCCTTTGGTGTAGCCTGGCCTGTCTGGGTAAGCCTGGCAAGGCTGTGTCAGCCTGAGGACTGACCTGGCAGGGCAGCTCTCAAAGCTGCATCCTCATTGCTGTCTCCAGAAGGTAAGTCCAACAACTTGACTCACATAGCAGAACAAAGACTAAAACCTTCTTCAAATAGACCAGGGAGTAGAAGATCAGGAAGGTTTGCAAATGACTAAAGTTAAGGATCACAGTGATTCAAGGAGATGAGCACGAACACGCCATGGGTTTCCTTCACTCCAGGTGGTGGAGGTGGGGCAGGAGCTGTGGGACCCACCTCATCTTACACCAGAGCTTGTCCCACCTCACCTTAAACCAGAGCTTGACTGGTTCCTGAAAAGGATCGTGCAGTTTAACAGCCTGGAGGGAGAGGACACCGAGGAGCGGAGAAGGTCCCTGGAGCCTGAAGACCTCACGTGAGAGGGGCTGATGTCCATGTTGGAGGGCTGATTTGTGTTCCAGGGGGAAGCTGTGCCTGAGTCTCCATGGAAATCAGGGCTGTGAGAAATGAGGCACTGAAGGAATGGCTAAGCACTGGCACAGGGTCCTCAGGAAAGTGGTGGAGTCACGACCTCTGGAAGTGCCCAAACCCCTGGTAGACATGGCACTTTCTGATATGGTTTGGTGGGCATGGTGGGATTCAGTCAAAGGCTGGTCTTGATGATCTTGGAGGTCTTTTCCAGCCTTAATGCCTCTGTGATTCTGTGAAAGCTGAATGACTTGCACTTGGATATTCCTGCTTTCCCTTCCCCTGCTTTCTTTTTAATCCCCCACGCTGTAGTTTTGTACATGTAAACACCAGAGCAATTCCCACCACAGAGGGTGAGAACTGAAATGCAGAAGTTGCTTACAAGTTGTTTATCTGGTTTTTTTTCTGCCCATTTTGCCCAGTGCAGAACTGAAACAGGGATTTGACCCACCAATACAACTCTAGGTAGCAGAACACCTGCACTGGAGGTGGAGAAGCATTTCCCAACACCTTCCAAAGCCATGAGCTGGCTCAGAGATTTCCTTCTCACACCGCTCAATCCACCCAGAAATGGAAATGTGTCAGGGCCACAGACACAGCAGGAAAGAGGGTGTTTGATGGAAATTAAATGCTAAATCCATTACACAGGCTTAGCTGATTTCCTAGGGCTAAACATGGAAAGAGAAAAAACAAAGTGGTTTTAATGACTTAACTGAGCAAACATAACAAGAAAGTGATGAAATGTGAGAAAGATAAGACAAAATAAATAAAGGGAGGTACCAGGAGCTTGCTGTGAAAGAGCAGCCCTGCTCAGGGAGGAGCCTGTTACTCACATTAGCAAAGCTTGTGTGGGATGTGGAGGCCCATCACGGAACACTGAGGGGTTTCTTCTGCTTCAGACTTTCTTGTGGAGAAATAAGGAAAAAATGTACAAACCTAAATAAAAATGTCTGAAGGGAAATGAACAGGAGTGGCTTCTCTTCCCTGTAGACAGGGGTTTGGGTTGGCACTTCAAATCAGTTCTTTAACTTACCAAATATTATAAAAAGGACTCTTTCAATGATTTTTTTTGAAGTCCACTGACAGCAGAACTCTCCGTGGAGGAGTTTTTGCCTTGGAAACCCAGAAGGCAGCAGCACAAACCACTGGGAACTGCTGGTTTCTGTCGCTGTCACAGGAATGCTCCTCCCTAAGTGGGACAGAGATGCTCCAGCCCAGGCAGATGGAGAGGCAGGAGAGAGCAGAGGGCTCTGTCCAGGGCCCAGGGCTGCCCAAGCCCTCCAAGCTCTCTGTTTTCCAGGTGTGTAAGGGACTCTGTGTTGCACAGCTCTGAAACAGAAGATTCCTCCTCACTCAGCTGGTGGCAATTTCTGCATGACTGAAAGTTCCCAAGGCACAGACACATTCCAGCAGAAAGTCATTTAACCCCTAATTGAATATTCCTGCTTATACGGGTGAGACAAACCAGGAAGGACTCCATACCTGACCACTCACTTTTTTTTTCTGGACAACAATGATCTTCTTAACTGTCCTTACATATTTTGCTGTTTCATATTCAAGATAAAACAAGACAGAGAAATGGTCAGAAAGTGGAGGTGGCATTTCCAGTGCTCAGACAAAGGGGTTGTTGATACCAAAGGTCCTAAAGATCTTATCAAGACCCTACTATAGGTCAGACTTTCTTCATAGCCTCAGTTCCTGCTGCCAGACAAGGGAGTCAGGTCTTAAAAAAACCCACATTTCAAAGATGCTAAACATTTTTGTCTGTGTCTTCACCACAGGCTGATAAAGAAATACTTTCCCTGAAGTGACTCCTGCTTCCTAAAGCTGCTGCTGCATAGACAGGAGCACTACAAACAGTGCTGTGCTGCCCCCAGGGCCATGTCACAGTCAGCCAGGAATAGCTCCTTCCAGAGATGCTGAGAACAGCCCCAGGATGGAGAGATGTGTTAACCTTAGTTTAGGATCACTAGAAACAGCTGAGGCAATGGCTGATCTAAAGTGACCCCTGTGAGTGGGGAAAATGAACTCATCTCTAGGCAGATGCTGCTTATTTAACCTGCCTGAATTCTTCAAGCACTCACAGACTGCAGCATAGAGGGCTGGGGGCAGTAAAATATATTTAGCCTTCCTAGAGCTCTTCAATAAGTGCTTGGCCAGGTGGTCAGAAGTGCTGGATTGCCAGAAATTGAAGAAGGAAGACCCATCATGGATGTAAATTATTTTGTGGCAAAGGGAAGGAAAAGAATCGTAATTCCTTCACATTCCCCAAGGGTCCTGAGGGACCTCAGGGTTTGGTTCTTGGCTCTGCCAGGCACCCAAACTCTCCTACAGAAGAGTCATGGCTGTGTTGAGTTCTGCTTCCTCTTAGAGTTCTGCTTGTGGTGGAAGTCCTTGTCCAGCTGCTCACATCTCCCTTCCTCACAGGAGCAGGGTCAGAGCAGGTCAGGAAGCACAAGTGATTTAACAATCTTCATTGGAGTCTTGACTTTGCATGTGTTTCCACAGTTTACTTCAGCAGAACTATTTCTGTGCTTCAGACCCTACGAGAAGTGGCTCAGCCTGTGCCCCCCTTGCCCAGGGCTCTCTGTGCACAGCACTGCAGTGGCTGTTTCAGGAGAGCACACGAGCAGAGCTGCTTTGTGCTGTCTCTTCCCTCGTCCTCACCAGCATCTGGAACGACTGCACTGGAAATACCTGACGGACATCCAGCCTTTTCTCTTTAAATTTGTGTTTATGGCCTGGCTGCCTGGGAATACATGCAGTATATATCCATATAGATATATCTCTAATGCTTTCTGAGCCTGCTGATAGGGGCTGCCTGCACAGCCTCAGGTGGCAGCAGTGACCACAGTGACAGCAGTGACAGCAGTTTGATCCCACCAGGACAAGAGTTGCTCTGCCTGGGTGGACACCCCTCCTCTGCCAGCTCCAGTAGTGCCCCAACCTCTTGTCCCATAGGATCTGGTCAACAACCCAAGCCAAACATCCCTGTTAATCTACACAGAGCTGAGCTCTGAACTGGAAGCCTTTTCTAAACAAATGCCTCCTCAGTACCACATGCCAGGGAGCTCTGGTGAAGGATGGGAGTGAGAGGGTACCTTTCACCTGGGGATGATTTTGGAGAACAGTCAGGATTGTTCTCTGCATTCATTTGCAATGGCAAAGCAGCACATGACCTTTATGTGATTTTTTTCTAAGCCATCTGCCATGACTGCAGTGTGAGTTGTATGGCTAAAATCTGAAATATGGCTTTCTTTGCTAGTATTAATATTGCAAAGCGAGCATCTGCACCGTGCTTGGCTGTCAGAAATACAGGAGAGATCTCTCTTGAAATACAGCTTGAGGAGACATAGAATTTCCTCTCAAAAAGTTTGCTTTGTCATGAATCGGAGGGGCTGGAGCGTGGCAAGGGAAGGGAACGGGTCTGGGAAAGGGGCTGGAGCAGCTGAGGGAGCTGGGGGGGCTCAGCCTGGAGAAAAGGAGACTCAGGGGGGACCTTCTGGCTCTGCAAGTCCCTGCCAGGAGGAGGGAGTCGGGGTCGGGCTCTGCTCCCAGGGGACAGGGACAGGAGGGGAGGGAATGGCCTCAGGTGGGACAGGGGAGGGGCAGATGGGATTTGGAAAGTAATTTCTTTACTGAAAGATTTGTTAAGCATCGGCACAGCTGCCCAGGGCAGTGATGGAGTCACCATCCCTGGAAGTGTTCAAAAAATGAGTAGATGTGGCACCTGGGGACATGGTCAGTGGTGACCATGGTGGTGGTGCTGGGCTGACAGGAGGACTCAGTGCTTCTGAAGTTATTTGCCAACGTTAACAATTCTGCAATTCTAAGAGAAAGCCAAAGTAAGTACCTGAAGCATCCAAACCCAGAAGTGAACCTCACTGAGCTGGAGTGGAAATCACAGAGAAAAACTGTGGTGGTGAATTTAATAGAATACCTGCTGCCAGAGGAAGTATTGTTGAAGGAAATGGGACACAAAGCAGTGAGGAAAAGCCCTCAAGGGTGACAATCTGTTCCAAACTGCTGGACCACAAGCCATAAAATACTGTGGTGCTGCTGTCTGGTGTGTCCTCACTGTTCCACTCAGTGTTAACCAGCCCAGCTCTAAACCAATGAAACAGATGTAGAAAATGTCCAAGGTGGGGTCAGATGGTCAGAGCTAGAAGGAGAGCTGCTCTCTGTGCAAGGAGAGCCTGCAAGCCTGGGACCAGGGAATGGGGGAAAACACAGAATCCCAGAATGGTTTGGGTTGGAAAGGACCTTATAGATCTTCTAGTTCCACCCCCTGCCATGGGCAGGGACACCTTCCACCAGCCCAGGTTGCTCCACGTCCTATCCAGCCTGGCCTTGGACACTGCCAGGGATCCAGGGGCAGCCACAGCTTCTCTGGGTAACCTGTGCCAGGGCCTGCCCACCCTCCCAGGGAAGAATTTCTTCCAAATATCCAACCTAAATTTCCCTTCTTTCAGTTTGAACCCTTTTGCCCTTGTCCTATTACTAGAGTTCCTACCAAAAGGTCCCTCTCAGGCTTCCCCGGAAGGTTGCTATGAGGTTTCCATGCAACCTCTTCTTCTCCAGGCTGAACAGCCCCCACTCTCTCAGCCTGTCTTTGTAGGGGAGGTTCTCCAGTCCCCTTATGAACTTTGTGGCCTCCTCTGGACTTGCTCCAACAGTTTTGTGTCCTCCTCTGGGGACCTCAGAGCTGTCCACAGCACCCCAGGTGGGGTCCCACAGAGAATCCTCTTCCTCACAGTGCTGCTCACGCAGCTTTGGATGAAGCCCAGGGCAGGGTTGGTTTCTGGACTTACAGGACTTTGTGGCTCACGGGGAGCTTTTCACCAACCATCACCCCAAGAGCTTCTCCACACGGCTGCTCTCAATCCTCTGCCCAACCTGTGGGAGGGCCTGGGATTGCCTGGAGCGTAACCCAAGTCTATACTGAGTTACCCATGAAAGAGTAAATACTGCTGAAAAAAAAATTCCTTCTTCTGTGGGCACCACAAGGGCA
Source organism: Campylorhamphus procurvoides (assembly GCA_013396655.1). Classification (NCBI taxonomy): domain Eukaryota; kingdom Metazoa; phylum Chordata; class Aves; order Passeriformes; family Dendrocolaptidae; genus Campylorhamphus; species Campylorhamphus procurvoides. The sequence goes on along the minus strand of WBMV01009408.1, from coordinate 139,716 downwards.
ATAGGACCCCAGTTCTGCTGGGAAACAACCTGTTCAGTGGGTGTGAAAAGAGGGCATTGATGGCATTACTGGTGGAGATTGAAAGTTCAAAGTCTGGTGTGCAACACACAGTGTCATTTTACTAAAGATGTTCAGGCCCTCTTTGGTTGTGAACAGGTTCAGGAGCTCCCTGAGGATGCAGGAAGATGGGAACAGACACCCAGCCTGGCTTGTGCTCTCCATGAACATCTCAAAGAGCCTGGAGCAGCACAGGAGAGACCCTCTGCTGCTGCCAAACTCTGTCAATCCCTGTGCAGGCTGGGGATGTCACTGTGGACCAAGCCAACCCTTCCCCATGAGTTCAAAGCACATTGATGCTGTCACGAGGATGAGCTTAATATTTCCCTCTCTCCTGTGAAATAACCCAAATTTCTTGTTGAATTTACACAAGGGGGGTTAACGGTTGCAGCTTAAGGTGACTGCCCAAGGTCTGGGTCATGAGGTGCCTCCTGCCATTCAATCCATGGAGAAGAGTCAGAGCTGGGGTTTGTCTGTGATACCTCTTGGAGGATGGAGCAGATAAGGAGGAGTGGTTAGTTTTGACTTGGCTTGAAAGTCCTAATGAATGTTTGACTCCACAGAAATCAAAGCACTTTTCTACAGAGAAAAAAACATCTCCACCTACTGTGGCTGGGGTCCAGCCACATCCCCCTCCTGTTTAGGCAAATGGCTGATGGAAGGTTTGAAAAGAGCCAGAGGATTTCTTTAGCATAAGTGGGCCCTTAGTAAGGCTCCTACAGGCCGTGAGTCATTGCTACCACATTATCATTATTATTATTAATTATTATTATTATCATTTTACTATTATTATTATTATCACTGCTAGGAATCCACAAGCAAGTCATGGGCTGGAACTCCCAGTCAGGAATGAGCCTCCTGTTCCTGGTAAGGCTGAGATGTCAGCTCTGCTGTCCTTAGCTGTGTGTTCTGAGAGGGGCCTGGCTCCATCTACAAGACAAGAACAGGCTGTGTCTTCCGGCCCAGTGCTGGCCATGCTATCTACAGAAACAAATTACACGGTAATTCATCTCAGAATTACTCAGTAATTGGAAAGATAATTACCACGTAACCTGCTACAACCTGCCCCAGATCCTGCAAGGACAGTGTTTGCATGACATTGGCTGTGTAATTAAAGAGCAGGTCGCTGGATGTGCTCTAGGAGATAAAGGGATACCTGAAGTGTGAGTAAGAGGAATGCAGAGTTAATGCTGAGTGCATTTCAGAAGAATATCAGATGTGTCATCTTCCCTGGCTTCAGACCAAATCCAAGCCATTTCCAGTGCGCCCTCTGAAGCTGCCTCAGTGAAAACCACATTTCCATCAACTTCAGCTTCAAGAACCAACAATTTCTTGAAGAGGCCTGTTGATGGGAGCCATCCAGGCATCTCCTCAGTGTTACCTGCCCCTCATCACCTGAGAGGGACCTGCTTCCACCTCCACCACCAACTGAATTCACAGAAAACACCCTGCAGAGTCACTGCTGCCAGTCCTTGCCTGCAGTCCTTGTGCTGCATCTCATAAGGGCTGAAAAGGTGACTTCAGACTTCACACCTCACCTGGATTGGCGCCTTCATTTCAGCAGAATCACAGAATCATTAGGGTTGGAAAAGCCCTCCAAATGCAAGTTCAGCCTTCTACCAAACCCCCCTATAAAGCTCAAGTACAAGTGCCACATCCTTTCTGGAACACTTCCAGGGATGGTGACTCCACCACTGCGCTGGGGGCTGTGCCAGTGTTTGACCCTCTTTAAGTCACAACTTTCCTGCCTGTTCGAATCTCCAGCAGAGACCCTGCTAAGGGTCCCCAAGCGCTGCCTTTCCAAAACCTCCTTTGAATCCCAGAGAGGTTTGGGTTGGAAGAGACTATAAAGCCCATCCTGTTGCATCCCCTGCCATGGGCAGGGACACTTTCCACCAGCCCAGGGTGCTCCAAGCCCCGTCCAACCTGATCTTGGACATTTCCAGGGATGGGGCAGCCACAGCTTCTCTGGGCAGTGCAGGTAAATAGTCCTGCATGGGTTTGGTGTTGGTGTGACAAGAAACCAAGGAGCACAGGAAGGAGCTGGACTGTCTCCTGGCCTCCCTGTGCCCTTTGCCAGCCCAGATGGGACTGTTGCTTCTCTCTCCTGTGTCAGCTGTGAACAAGCTGAGTTAAGGACCAGCACCATGGGCCGTACCTGTGCAGCACTAGCACAGCAAGGTCCCTTCTCCTGCCAGAGCTTATCTGTGCTCTGACAATAATAAAGACAATTCAAAACACAGAAACAGCCTGAACTATGAAGACTTAAGGACTTTTTTATTTTTTTATGAAAGAGAAATGGTTGCAATTATTTACTCCAAATAAATCCCAGCAGCCCCTGATCTGGGTGTTGTTTCAGGAAGGCACACATGTCCCTGCTTTAGTCATGAGGAATCTTGTCCTGAGTCAGACTCTGATCTGGTACCACACAGAGCAGCCCCCATTGCCATCATTTCAGAGGTGAACTCCAAAAGAATACTGTGTTAGCTCAGCTCTCCCAGGACCAGCTGATATGACACCACCTCTTCCAGGGAAAGGCAGGGCCCCTCCTGTGTCAGGGCATCCTGGGCTGGTCCCTTCAGTCAGAGGAGCAGCTGGAGCTGCTGCAGGCAGGGGATGTTCCCCGTGGGGCAGATTATTCCAGAGATTCCCAGGGATCCTGATTGGATTGATGTGCCAGAAAGATGCTTCCCACACTTGTGAGAGCATGTGTCCAAGTTGTTTATAACCCACTGAACCCGTGGAAGGCAAAGAGGGGAGCACCAGGGAGGCACTGGGGAGACCTGAGTGTGGTCAGGGACAGCAGGGAACAGGAACAGGGACAGGGACAGGCCACTGTCTCTGCTGGGCTGCTGGATCTCTGGGAGGGAGGAGGGAGGTGGTGCCTACCCCCAGGAATGAACTCAGTGTCTCATGTGAGCTGGAACTCCAGACCTGGCCATGCCAGAGATAACACAGGGAAGGAGCCAGGAAGGGACTGAGGAAGGACATTGCAGAAGCAAAGTCCCCAGGATGTCAGTCCTTGCTTTACTCTCTGTGTTGTGGTTGTGTCTATTCCCTTTGCTTGGGGGTTTTCTGCTTTATTAAAAAAAATAATAGAAATTTATACTTTATATTCATAGATCAAATCCTCAAGATATCCAGTTGTCATTAGAAGTCACTGCACATTATTTCCAATTTCCCCTAATCTACCAAGACTGCAAATGATGCTGTGCCAAACTTTTCCTCAGTGCCCACATGGCACTCAAAACTCTGTGTCATGACAGCATGATCACCTAATACCAAAGATAAAGATTTATTCAGTGACATCTGAGTAAGTTTATAAGCCAACTATTTCTCTGGGGGTCACTGATCAACTTTCTCCTTTTTATTCCAGAATTTTTAGTGTGTTACACTTTCCTCATTCTCATTAGGAATTTTTCTTCCTTAGATTCCCTACTTGGATAACCAAAGCAAATCAGTTGAAGAAGATCAATCTGAAAATAAGTAATAATAAACCCCACAAATTACTGAGGTAAATGTGTGAATGGAAAAGCAAAAAACAACCCCACAAACATTCTAATTGATTAACTCAGTTGTTCATGCATCTGACAGGGGAAAAAATCAAGGTTATGATGTTTGGATGTGAAATACTGGATTTTGAAACAAAAATGCACCCAAACTCTCATAAAAATTGTTTGAAGCAAAGAGCTTTAAGTCTTTCCCTCCAAAATGCATCTGCAGATGTGACCAAAGTGGGGTCCTCGTGGTCCCTCCCAGCTCAGGGTGTTCTGTGGTTCCATTCCCAGCTGATGTTCTCTTGTGTTCTCCGGTTCACTGGCCAAACACACCCAGGGGAAACTGGAGCCTTTGATGAATGTTCAGGAGACTCTTCAGAAGACAGGGCTGCTTTAGGGGCCAGCCCTGGCAAATGCAACTCCAGGTGCATTTTCCTCCCACTTTTTCCATAGCTGAGCTCCCGCTGCCACTGCCACACATTTTCCCAGAGGGAAACCAGGAGCTGAGCAAGCCCTCGGGTTTCTCACTTGTGAGTTACCTCAGTGCAGGGGGGCAACAATTCCCAGAGCAGAACTGGCCAGAACAAGGAATTTTCCACCACTTATTTTGAATGAATAATTTTGTTTTGCTTTGTTGGAAATCTGTCATGGAATTTCTTTATCCACTGCCCTAAATTGGATATTTTCCTGTTATTGTCTCTTATCTCAATCCCAGAAGTATGAAAAGAAATCAAACTGTCTGAAACAGAGGGGCTTTTTTGGTTCTTACCTTGAAAATGTTTCAGCTTGGCATTTCAGGGAGGCCAGGAGGCTTTCCTGGCAGCACCTCCTGCTCCTTTGCCAAAGGCATCCTGGTAGGCTCCAAACTGGCCCCAGTGGGCTCAGTGTGTCTGGAGGATGGGAAGCACATTTAGGCACGTGGCACCCCCAGCCCTCTCACTCTCCCCCTCTCCTTTGCCCTTCACCTCTTCTCTGGTTTCCCACTCCAGTGCACATTTAGTAAATCCTTGGGAGGGTTGTTTTGGAGGGTATTTGCTCTTTCTCTAAGTGTCAACAAGAGCAGAAGCCACATGATTTGAGGCAGCAAAACAAGAGCAGCCCTCAGGGAGTCACGGACTTTTCTGTGTAGACAAACTCAGAACCCCCCCTGTTTCTGCAGAACCTTTGTGTGACCCTTTCAGAATGTGTCCAGCTGGTCCTGTGGCACAGAGTCATGAGCCATGGAATGGTTTGGGGTGGAAGGGGCCTTCAAGATCATCCAGTCCCACCCTGTGCCATGGGCAGGGACACCTTCCAGTAGCCCAGGTTGCTCCAAGCCCCGTCCAACCTGGCCTTGGACACTCCCAGGGATGGAGCAGCCACAGCTTCTCTGGGCAACCTGTGCCAGGGCCTGCCCATCCTCAAAGCAAAGAACTTCCTCCTTCTCTAATCCTAATCTAATCTAATCTAATCTAATCTAATCTAATCTAATCTAATCTCTGATCTTCCTCCTCCCATCTAATCTGAACCTACTTTCTTTTAGTTTGACTTCATTCCCCCTTGTCCTGTCATTTCCATTTGACTCAGCAAAGCTGTCCTGGTGAAACAGGGCAAGGATTTAAAAAGTTAATTTAGAAGGAGACTCAGCACTTTGCCCTAAGAAATAAGATGTTTTAAACTGAGAAAACAGATTCCCAAAGATTAACTGACCAAAGGAGTGCCTCCCACTGTGTTACAAGAGAGATAATATGAAGAGTGGGCATCCAGAGAGATAAGGAGGTCAGGAGTCAGGATGAGGCAGGAGGTTTTCTTTGCAAGCCTGGACGTGTAGAGAAAAGGTGAAAAGTTCAACTGAGGAAGAAGAGAGAAAATGACCACTTTGAGGCTGAAGAACAGGAAGGACCATCAAAAACCTCCCCAAAAGATGACTTCACCCCAGGCTCTGCCTAAACTATGAATATTATAATTATATGCCTAGACCTAATGAATATGTATGTAAAATGCTGTAACCCACCCCGAAAAACTGTATAAAACCCCTCACTTTACGCTGAAACTTTAGAGCTTCTTTGTCCGATGTGAATCGGGGGCTCTCCAACATTGTATCCAATAAATACCTTTGCTGCTCAAAGATAAAATTATGTCTTTGAGCAGTTTTTCTGTGCTATTTTGGCATCACTGGTATAAATCACGATAACAGCCCTTTCCCTGAGTGTGGCAAAGAGACTTGTGGTACTCATTTATTGACATCTGAGATCTGCAAATCTGAAAGTATTTGGGAATTCCATCCCCTTGGAGGTAAGGGCTGATGGTGCCCCAGGCACAGACCCCATTCTGGTTCTTCCAGGTCCCTCTGGAATAGGCACAGACAGCAAGGAATCCACACAGTGATATTTTACAATGTGGGTGCAATAGGCACAGCATCATTCCCTTGATAACAATAAAGGGGAGAGATCTAAGTTGGGACTTCAAAGCCTTTGGCCAAACATGCCTGTGCCTCTTCTGTACCATCCTCCAGGTGATTTGCCCTTGTCCTGTGTCCTGCTCCAGTCCCTGCTGGTCCCTGCCAGCAAGCCTGGCTTGTCAGTCAGCATCTCAGTCCTTCTGGTGCCAGAACACGGTAGGTGAGGGCTTGAGCCTTTCCTCCAGCTCAGCTTGTCCTTGTTGGAATATTGTCCCAATTCTCTCCAGGAAGGAGTGTCTGTGTCCCCTGCCTGCAGTGCCACTGCAGCCCCAGTGCAGCCCCAGAGTGGACAGATGCTCCATCCCAGCTGGTTTCCAGCCTGGCTGGGACAGGACAGTGCTGAGCAGTGAAGGGCTTGTGCCTTCCAGCAGGACACGCTCTGTGGTCACACCAGACATGGAGATTCCATGTGGCTCCCAAGCTTTCTGCAGGGAGAGGTGGGGAGATGTTTTGTGCTTGACCCTTTGGCTTTCCAGGAACTTTAGTTGCTTTGTTGCTGCCCCTGCAGGCTGCTCTGTAAGGACAGAGCTGGCACCGTGGTGAGCTGAGCCCCGGAGTGGTGCTGGCAGTACCTCAGGACACGCAGGAACGGGGACTGCCACCTGCCCAAACACCTGAGCAGCAGAATCCACACATCTGGTGGGGGCTTGGGTGTTCAGGAGAATCCACCTGTGCCTTGAGCTTAACCCCAACAAGCAGAACTCATAAAGAACAGACATTTCAAAAGACAAATTCTTGGGATATTTATTGCCAGCAACTCTGTAGGAAGAGTCCAGGCTTCAGGCACCAAACCCAGGAGATCCCCTCTCACTGGATGGAAAGGCCCCATCTAACACCTTGTTGTGCAAGAGTGAGACACAAAATGTGAACCCTCAAGAGAAGGAGTCTAAACTTAGAAATCCTTTCCAGTGAGGGTGGGCAGGCTCTGCCACAGGTTGCCCAGAGAAGCTGTGGCTGCCCCATCCCTGAGAGTGCCCAAGGCCAGGCTGGATGGGGCTTGGAGCAACCTGGGCTACTGGAAGGTGCCCCTGCCCATGGCACAGGGTGGAACTGGGTGGGCTTTAAGGTTCTTTCCAGCCCAAACCAGTCTGAGATTCTGTGAGTTTCCTTGGAGTAAGTGGAAATTTGCTGCTGGACAGGACCACGGAAATGGATGCTCAGGGAGATACTGCCTATCCTGACAGATGGGCCTTCTCTGGACATGGAATTTGCTCTTGTGTTCACTTTCTGCACAGGTGCCACTGCTGGTCCTGCTGCTCCAGACACCTGCATGCTAAATACTGCTTTGTGCTTCTGTCCTCCTCTGGAAAGTTGTTCCTTCTTCCAGGGAACCAGAACCTTCACACATGCTCAGACTGGGAATGTTCATGTTCACCGTGTTCTGAAGTGTTTTTTCAGCTCCATTTAGAGCTGAACAATGCCCAGGGCAGACATTTCTATCATCTGTGTCTGCAGATACCCCAGACATTTTCCTGCATGTGCCCTGCGAGCTGGGGAGAGCTGGTTCCTTATCAGGCACGTCCAGGCATGGAAAAACAATCCCATCCCTGGTGCAGGTTTCTTTGCTTTAGGAAGAAGACACCTTTGCAAAGTGTGTAGCACCTGGCAGAGAGCCCATCATGCACCCCAGGGGCCTTTGCAGAGCTGTCCTTGTCACCAAGGAGTGTTAACAGCTACAGGAGATGAATTTTAGAATGTTTCCCAAAAAAGAAATATCATCCAAGGCATCCTGGCATGGTGCTCACAAGTGGGTTTCTATAATTGCTGGCCAAATCTTCCTTCAGTTTCTCTTCATTTACATGCAGCATTTGATCAAGTAGTTTCTACTAAAGTTAATGATACTTTTGCCTTAATTAAAACCTAAATGAGGACTCCAACTGGTCTCGTTGCAGCCAATCTGTATGTGGGGCTGTGATTTTGTGTGATGCTTTACAGTGAAGCTGCAAAATCCCTGCTGGGAGGGAGAGCACAAGCCCAACATAGCAAAGGCAGAGCCACGAAGAAGAGGGGACAGGAGGAAAAATGGCTGAAAAACACAGATTGGGTGAAAGTTCTCCAGTTTCTGGGGCACCTGAATGGTAAAGTCGACGCACGGTGAGTCCTAAATCACTCCTGAGGGACAATAAAGAGGGAGTGTTTGGATAGATTTGCTGGGACTCCATTCTGCCATGAGATAGTTCTGTCCCACTACGTAAGCACAGAGCTGAGCAGCTGGTTGGGTTTCAAGTTTCCAGGTGACAGGAACAGCAGGTTCCTTCAGCCCCAGGCCTGCCTTGGGGCTATCCATCACTTCTTGGAGGACTTCATCCCCATCAGGCTGGGGTTCCTAAAGCCAGGGCTGCACCCATGGCAGGGGAGGGGCTGGAAAGCAGAGGGGGCAGCTGGCCATGGAGCCAGGTTGTCCTGGGGCACAGGGAGCAGAGGGAGGCTGGGGAAGAGCCCAGCTGAGCTCAACCCCGGGCTGAGCAGGAGCAGGGGCTGGACATTCCAGATGTGCACATGTGTCTGGGTAAGTGACAAAATGGAACTGAATGCAGGGGGAAATCCAACCCTGCAGGACCTCATTGCTGCTCCCGTTCACAAGGGGCACTGGAGGGTTTCTGGGTGAGGACATTGGCCTGGTCCCAGGCAGGAGGGAGCCCAGCCAGGAGCACAGCACTGTTGGCTTGGCCTCAACTCCCCCTTACACAAGCCAGGGCTCTCTGAGCCAGTGACAGCACATCTGGAGCTCACATCTGCAGCTCAGCATCGCACAGAGCCCTCGTGTCTTTGACATGTTGCACATGAAATCCAATGTTTACGAGTGTCTCCACTCCAGGTGCAGTGTCAGGATGGCACACAGAGGACACGAAGAGCCCCAGGACACCAAATTCCCTCTGCACAGAGCAGGGTCCCACCTGGCCTGCTGGTTCAGGCTCTTTCACATGGCAAAATGGAGCAATGAAAGAGCAGAATGAGGATGATGTTCTGATCTTGACACAACTTTTTGGACAGCACAAAGACTCACTGACCCACATTAAATGTCTCCCATAGAATCACTGAAGTTGGGAAAGCCCTCTAAGATCACCAAGTCCAATGTTATCCCAGCACACTGTGCTCACACCTAGACCATGGCCTCAAGAGACACATCTACATGGTTTTTGAACACTTCCAAGGATGGTGACTCCACCATTTCCATGGCATGTGCTGGAAACCTCTTGCCTCCCTCCACTGGCACCATTGAACCCTTGCTGATCTGATTCAGGTGAGTGTCCCTGCTCCTGCTGGCTGGTGGCCACCCTGAGATGAGGAAGCCACCTCAGCAGTCAGGACTTTGTCTCTGAAGTTCCCAGGCAGGTTAGGGCTGGCAGGAGGCCACAAACGAAGAAGGCATTTGGAAAGGTCAGGAGGAGCTTAGCAAACAAAAGCCATCACTGGGAGAAATCAGGAAGAGAATGCAAAACTCTCTGGATTGTCAGTTGTGTAGAGGGTGGCAATGACATCTGAGACTGGAGACAGGGAGGCAGCCAGAGAAGAATTCTGTCATGTTACAGGGAAATGCCTAATGGTTCTCCATGACAGTTTTTATCTGGGCGCCAAGAAGGGGCACCCAGTGCCCAGTTCTGATTGACACACTGGCTCAGGATTAGTGCCTTGAGAAATGCTCTGTCAGAGCTGTGGGGCAGCCCCAGAAGTGGCCACAGTCCAGGCACCACAAGGACTGGACAACCAGTTTTGTGTCCTTTCTGCCTAGAGAAGCTGGTCCCACCAGAAACCCCACAGCCCTTGGTGAGGGAAGGTTTACTAAACCCAGGGGAGGTTTAGACGAGATATTAGGAAATTTTTTTTCCACTGAAAGGGTTGTAAAGCACTGGCAGGGCTGGAATCATCATCCCTGGAGACGTCCAAATAATGTGTGGATGTGGCACCTGAGGACACAGCTTAGTGGTGACATGGTGGTGGTGCTGGTTGATGGTTGGACTTGATGATCTTAGAGGGCTTCTCCAACCTCTGGTTCTGGGACTCACCATGAAGGATTTATTTTTCCTGTCTCCTCTGCTGGGCTTTGCTGGGAGGTTTTTCCCTCTCTGTGCCTCAGTTTCTCCAGCTGTGCACAGGGATGAGCCCTGCAGGTTCCTCGGTTTGCAGAAATGGTCTCTGAGTTCTCTGGGGCTCTGTTTTGTTCTCTCCTCATCACTGAAAACTGAAGTAATTTTGGAATCAATGCAAATAGTTGCTCCATGTGTAGGAACAACCCCAGTTCTTGCTGCAGCCCTGTAGGAACAGTCTGGATTCTTATCTTTCTTTCTCTTCTGGTGTCTTCTGGCCAGGCACTGGCACAGGCTGCCCAGGGCAGTGGGGGAGTCACATCCCTGGAAGTGTTCAAAGACTGGGTGGATGTGGCAATTTGTGATACCATTTAGTGGCATGGGGCTAATTGGTCAAAGGTCAGATTTGATGATCTTGGATGTCTTTTCCAGCCTGAATGATTCAGTGATTCTGTGGCTTCTGAGAGACAGGAACACGGTGTCGTTCTCTCTTCTGTGGCCACTGAGCATGACCCATCCACTCCCAATCTCTACAAGTTATCTGCAGGCCTGGGCAGGCTCTGAGCAAGGGCTGGTGCTCTGCTTGGCTGTGTCACTGATCCTCCTTAGCACCCAAAAATCACTTTTCCTGGGGGCTTTTCATTTTTCCCTCAGAGAACCAAACTCAGTTGCTCTGAGTGGCTTTTCCCTGTCCTAAAAATGCCTGGAAATAAATGATGCCTGCAAGGAGATGCAGCAGAGCTCTCTGCCGTGGCTCAGGAGCCATGAAGAGACACTGATGGTGATGAGCCTTTTGCAAGGACAAATGACAGCTGAAATGTGATCGATGGGCTGGAGCAGCTTTGTGCTGGTGAGGGGCTGTCTGTGTACATGTGTATGACCTGGGGGGTTCTGTCATCCTTCTCCTCTGTCACACCGTGCTCTTCTAATCCATGTGGCTAAATGTGTTTGGAGATTGCTGAGGGCATGCTTCAGCAGTCGAAAGGAAAGAAAGGGATGGCTATGAAATCCTACCCTGGGGGAAAGAATTGCATCCCTGCTTTTGTACAATGTATAATTAACCAGTGGAACTCATTTCTGTGATATGTTATTGAGGCAAATGTCTGTACTAAGCTTCAAATAATGATCAGACAGAAATGGGGAATAGAAAGTTTCACAGAGCAGGAATGTCTGCAGTTCCTGCTGCTGGGAGTGAGCCAGCCCAGCCCCCTTCACTGGGGCAGCCAGGAATTCAGCACTGCAATTCATCTCTGCCACAGGTGACCATTGCACAGGTGACTGGACATATGGACCAGCAGCTGAGCCTGCTGTTCCTTAGGACAGCAGGCTTGGATGGGATACTGGGAAGAAATTCTTTATTTTAAGGGTGGGCAGGCCCTGGCACAGGTTGGGCAGAGAAGCTGTGGCTGCCCCATCTCTGAAGTGTCCAAGGCCAGGCTGGACAGGACTTGGAGCAACCTGGGCTAGTGGAAGATGTCCCTGCCCATGGCAGGGGGTGAATTAACATTATCTTTATGGTCCCTTCCATCCCAAACTAGTCTGGGATTCCCCAGATGTCAGGAGTGGTGCGAGGACAAAGAGGGGATGCTCTGGGCAGAGAAAGCACAGTGCCCAGGGAGCTAAACCAGAGTGCAGGAGAGATTGGATCCTCAGACTCACTAGGACGTTGTGTCCATCCCATCTGATGCCAGGCTCACCAAGGCCTGACCCACAGTGAGCTCGGCAGAGTCTTTGGGTAAGTCTGAAAAAGGAAAGTGTGCAGTGAGAGCTCCATCCCTGCACCACCCCATGGGGTATCTCAGCACCCCAGGGGATACTACAGAGTCACAGAATAGTTAAGATTGGAAAAGATCCCTAAGATCATAAAGTCCAACCATTAACTGCCAGGTCCGCCCTAAATCATGTCCCCAGGCACAGACACTTGAGCTGAGGGAAATGAATCCACAAGAATGTATCACAGACAGAGACAGCATGGAGGTGTCTTCACTGGGAGCTGCTCCATCCTCAACAGCACGATTTTTAGGGAGTGGAAAAGGCCCCCAGTGCCCATTCTCCTGTACTGTAAGGCACAGTTGAGAGCTGCTGCTGCCTCACTGTTCCAACAGGGTAAATCTGCTTCAGTTCATACAGTTTAACCTTCTGGTTCAGACCTGGGAGGATTTCAGGCAGCCCCTGCGGCTTCTGCATTGGTGTACCTGAATATTTATGATTGCAGGTACAGGTGAGAGCCTGGACACTGAGCAGGGCTTGAAGACTAAGTGTGATAAGTTTTAGTCATTTTTTACAAAGCCTATTCAGTATCTGCCAGAGTTCAAGAAGGGTTTGTCCTGTGCAGGGCCAGGAGCTGGACTTGATTACCCCTGTGGCTTCCTTCCAGCTCAGGCTATTCCATAATTCCATGTTTCTACCAGGATGAGGCTTAAACAGTCAGACAGATTTTTGCCCCTTGGTGAAAAGGCCCCCCCGAATCTGCCTGTGTGGGTGTGGGGTGTATGTGTGTGTGGGTGTGTGTGTGTACAAGAACTGGCATCTTGTTTGCTCTCAGAAGCAGCTGGTGATCCATGGTTTGGTGCCTCTGCCCCACTTGGCAGGCTCGGGGTGTGTACTTTGCTTTCCTTCTGAAAATCCCATATCATATTTCCAAGTGAAATCTCTCTCAAGGAAACAATTGAGAATCAAGGCTGTTGTGCCAGAAATCACACAGCCCTTGGAGCTTTTGCACAGGCAAGGAATGAGTGTCCTCAATTCAGCCCATGTTCTTGGGCATCACCTCCTGGAGAGGATCCAAACCCTCCTCACAAGGGGCCAAAGGCAGGGGCAGAGAGAGAAGCACAGCCTGTCACAAACATCAGCAGGGGCAGCAGGAGGGCTGAGAAGAGCTGGCAGAGCTGGGATCCAGCACAGCAGCTCCAGGAGCTCCTCAGATTGTGCTGCTGCGGGAGAGGAGGAAACCAACAGGAAACAGAGGGGAAAGGCCAAAAAATACAACTGTGCTGACTGGGAGGAAACTGCTTGGAAAAGAGAAAGGCAGGTCTGTGAGGAACATGCCATGGGGCCTCCATGAGCTCAGAACTGCAGAAATCCCTGCCTTGGCTAAACACTGAATCCCTGGAGGATCAAAGACAGGGCTCCTTTGTGAGTACAGGTCTGAGCAGGGGCAAAGAGCAGTTAGGGGACATTCAGTTTCTAGAAAGCAGAGGATCACTGGTGTGTTTGCTTCCATTTTTATTCAGCATTTTTGACCTGAGACACAGGAAGGCACAAAATGTCATGAAGAAAAAGAAGGAAGTGGTAAACCTGTGCTGTTTCATCATTTACACCCAACACTCTACATCAGTTGGTACCAAGTTCTGAGATTTGCTTTGGACTGGTTTTCCCTGCTCTGTGACTGCAAAAAGTGATGGGAGCTGACTCTTCCAGCTCAAGGATTACACTCTTCTTCAGCTCCTCTCTGGGATTTTTGCTGCTCAAAGATGGGGACAAACTTTCCTAAAATCTCTTTGCTGGAAAGGAAGGGAAGGAGAAGGGGAAAGGGAAGGGGAAGGGGAAAGGGAAGGGGAAGGGGAAGGGGAAGGGAGATACAATGATCATCTAATACAAGTGCCTGACCAGTTGACTCACAGCTAGAGCAGAGGTCCATATTTGCTCTCCATCTGCTGCATTTGGCTGACACGTTCTTTGGAAAAAGGCACGGTGTGTGTGAGTCTCAGTTCCTGTCTGTGGCAAAGCCAGGGCTCACCACCTGCTCCATGCTGACTGCATTGGTCAAAAGTCTCGTCATGCAGATTGTGTTATCTCTCAGATCTTCTTTTCTGGTCTGGTTGCAGCACTGCAGGCAGGTGACTGTGCTCAGGTGAGCATTAACAGGACAGTTTTACATGGTGGTTCATGGGGCTGGCACTGCTGCAGGGACACATCTCCTAGTGACACTGATGGACACCCTGGGACAGCCCCCAACACGTGGCTTTGCTTGGGCAGGGATCTTTGCTAGGTAAAGTAAAAACTGAACCAGCTCAGCAACATCCTTCGAGTGTCCTGGTTCCTGAGTGTGGTTTCCTGTCAGAGCATTAATGGAACAGCTCCTTTGCAGCTGGGCCTGGAAACCCCCCCAGTGCCTCCTGAGCAAATCCTGCTGGGCAATCCCAGCAGTGAGAATCGCTGGTACCTCATCCGTGTGGCCCTTGTCAGCTCTACATCCACCCACCTCCTTCCTGGGCTCCCCACTGCTGTCTCTCCCTGCTGGAAGGTCAGGCAGTGACATCTTCCACTGGAGAGGAGGAAAGCCAAAGACAGGGTCCTCCACACTGGACAGTCCTACAAGAGGGGAACTCTCTTCTGGGACAGAGACTGAGGAATCCTTGGGGATTTCAGCTCCTCATGTGGAGCAGGCACCTGGGGCTGCAGGGGCAGGGGACAGAGAGACTCAAGTGCTGTCCCTGTGCCACAGCTGCCACCAGAGCCTTGTGTCCAACCCTTGATGAGCTGGGGGAGCTGTCTGGGCAACCCACCAGAGGGATGGTGTGGCTTGTGCAATGTCTGTGGACCTGATGGGCATTTACTCACTAAACACCCTGCAACTCATCAGGCATGAGAGGAACAAGACCTAGAGTGGGTGGAACTGGGAACAAGACCAACCTGGAGCAGAGAGGAACTTCATGTCTTGAACTGACAATTTGGGTTTTGGATGCAAAATTCTGGAAAAATACTTTGATTTAAGCTCAGACATTGCCCAGGGAGCAGGAAGGACCTCGGGGCAGTTGGAGTCCTCAGGAGTTCAGGAATTCTGCCCAAATCTTCAGCCTGACCTCACCATGGAGGAGGAGGCACTGGGGATGTGCTGGGAGCAGGTCACCCAGGTCTGTGTGTGTGGAAACAAATGTGCAGGTGTTTTCTTTCCAGCTTAGGTATAGCCATGCTGTGACTCCAGATGCTCAGGACAGTTCATGTCACTTACCTGGGACACACTGGGTTGTTACTGATTTGGGAACTGCTGGTGAATCTCCGGCTGTATGAGAGAGGGAGGCAGCAGAGCCTACCAAAGCCATGCCCAGCAGAGTCTGCTGAGCCCCAGCTCCCTGCCCAACCCACCCTCTCCCTCACCTTTTGAGCTGGCAGCCCATGATCTTTGGAAGCACAGGCTTAGCATCCCTGTGAAATCATTTCCCTGTGTGTGAGGACAGTGCAGTCCCATTTTGCAGCACGGCAGCCAGACCCCTGTCACCGACAGGCACGTGCTTGGCCAGTGGCTCCCAGCCCTACTCCTGCACTCTCTGCTCTGAGAACTGTTATTTAGCTTTTCTAATGCCAAGGCACTTCAGCCCATGGGTTGCTCTCAGCCATCTTGGTGCTGGTCCATCATTCTGGGAGCTCTGAGGTAGGAAGGGATTAAATCCTGTTCCTTCTTGCAGCTCAGCTGATGCTGGCAGGGCTGGGAGCAGGGGACAGTCCCAGAGAAGGACCCCAGTTCTGGACACGAGGAATGTGGGACCTTGGGCAAACCCCGTCCTGCTTCTCCATCTGTAGGAATTTCCTGTCATTGGCTTTCAGCAGTGACTGGCTGGGAGGGGGAACCAAACCTGGAGGCTTTGTATCAAAATTTCCCCTCCCAGATCTTGTGGAGAGCCTCCACAGCTCCCAAAGCTCTGTCCATGAACAAGGACTTCACAGCCCCTCCAGCTCTTCCTCCTTCTCTGCAAGGCATGGAATAGAACTGACTGTTTACTTGCCACGTTTGAGCCTCGTTCCCCCTTAGCTTCCTGCTTGTTCAGACTGTTCCCTCTTTATCTGCCCAGACAATCTCCATTGCCTTTGTTTGGCTTCCAGAAAATCCCTGTTCTAACCAGGCAGGAGGAAAAGCAAATTCAACGGTTTCCTCTCACAAAAGAGGAGTTTGGAGAAGGCAAAGCCCAGGGCAAGGCTCGTTTTGCTCGTGCCACACGTCCCATAAGTGGGTAGTGCTCAAACCTACCTGTTCTGTCAGCCAGGTTGTTCTCTGGAGTGAGAGAGGGAAGTCAGACCCAGCAGAGATTGTGTACAAATAACTCCTGCTGCGATGTTTCTAGAAGAACAATTTCTTCGTTGGTTCTTCTGACTCTGAGCAGCCCCCAGACAGACCCAGAAGTCATACCAGAAGTTCACCCCCTGCTCCCCAGCCCAGCCCTGCTCCCTGCACCAGGCACTCCTTGGGATCTCTCCTGGGATCTCTCCTGCCTGCTGGCACAGAATGTGTTGGGGTGATCAGTTTATTACAGCCCTTTGGCTGTTCTACCCTGGAGCAGTGAGGGCTCTCCCCAGCTGTTCTGGGCATGGTTGGGGTACCCAGCCCAGGTGCCACTCCCAGGAGGAGCCTGGATGCCTCCACCTTAGCTGGGGTGAGAAGAGACCCCTGTCTGGCCTCACTGCCCAAGGACACCCCCAGTGTGACTCCTCTCCTGTCACTCCATGGTCTCCCTGTCCATGGCCGTCCCTTTCCTGCCTCTCATTTCTCCTTTAAACCATGGCCTTGCCTTGTCTCTGACTCCCAAACTGCGTGCTCTGCTCTTGTCTGAACCACTCAGGGACAGAGCATCCTTTAATCCTCCAGCCCTCCCTGTGGGACCACCTTGTCCCCCACTGCACCACCAGCACCTCATCCCACCCCTGGTGGAAAGGGCCGAGTCAGTGGTGGGATGAGATGCTGGGAAGAGCAGAGGTGGGATCTCCAGGGATTGCCTTGCTGGAGGGCTGGGGGGTGCCTGGCAGGTGGGGAGAGCTGTGGGGGTATTTGGAGATTGTAATTATTTTTCTATATTCCTCCTAATTACTGCCACGTGCCCAGTGCTTTTCTGAGATGTTCATTAACACCGTGTGTTAATCCAAATAAACAATCATCTCCTCCTGGACCCCAACATCTCCTTATCCCTGAAGATTCCAGAGGCAGGAGTGGCACAAGCCCTTTTCCCTGTCTGAAGGCAAGGCTCTGGCTTCCCTCTCTGCCCAGAGAAAAGGAGTAATGATGGAATTGAACAGCGTCAAACGTGTTGAGGGACATGAAGTGAGATCCTTTGTAATAGAGAAGCAAACCAGGGCAAAATTACCATCTTAATTGTATTAATGTTGCCAATTATAAGCAGAGCCCGTGTCGCTCAGCGGGAGCGTTCTGGGAGAGAAGGAAAGACAAATTATCTGCAAACTCCTTATTTTGTCTTTGTGAATTACCACCCCAAGGTACTTAATTGAATCTCTAGTCCTGACCAGTGAACATTGTTCAGCGAGAGAATTAGGGAGGGCCCTACAGGCCTGCTCTGTTTTGTGCCAATTAACAGAAATGCTACATTTCTTCTTTTTTTTTTTCCTTTAAATCCCTACATGAAGAGTTAAATTGGACAGGAGAAACTGGGTTTAAATAATGTAATTTCTGCCTGGAGCAGGGTGTGTTGGGTGCGTGGATGTCAGTCTGAAGGTTGTGCCTCCCCTCTGAGCACCACTGAAATGGGACAAAGTAGCTGGGAATCCCACTGGGAATCCCACTGGAAGCAGGGAACCCCTTGATATCAGTGCACGCCAATCTCCCGTGGTGGCATCCTGCTGTGCCCCTGTGTGGAGTGGGGATTCCAGGGAGAAAGCATCCTCACGTGGGTGGGACAGCGTGGTGCAGGATGGGACACCCCAGCCAGGGGTGTTCCTGTCCCCAGAGTTACCAGGAGAGGGGAAATCCTGCCCTTGGCCAAGCTCTTTCAGCTGGGAGTTGGTTGCTGCTGGTGTATCAAGTATTAAGGCAGTAAAAACACTGCATTGAGCCAATCTCAGGGACAAGCACCAGCCTGAGCCCCTTTGTGGATGAGCCCCCAGTCCCTGTGCAATTCTGGGCCTCCTTCTGTGTGTTAATTTTAGGCAGAGTTTGGTTTAGAGTAAATTTAGAGAAAATCCCCAACAGGATGGTCTAGCTTGATTATTTTTTTTAATTTTGTTGCACTGATTAGACTTTTTGTGCTCCAGAAATACTATAAAGTCTTTGAGTCTATTTGTTCTCTTATTTAGTAAAGAGAGGAAGCAGCCACAGGTGAGTTTTCCTGCATGGTACAGGATTGGACCATCAGTCACTGGAATGCTCTGAGTTTATTAAGTTTTCAAATGCAATATTTTGACTGAAAGAGGGGAGATTTAGGTTAAATACTCAAAAGAGGGTGGGCAGGCCCTGGCACAGGTTGGGCAGAGAAGCTGTGGCTGTCCCATCCCTGGAAGTGTCCAAGGCCAGCTTGGAGCAACCTGGGCTCGTGGGAGGTGTCCCTGCCCATGGCACGGGGTGGGATGAGATGATCTTAAATGTCCATTCCAACCCAAACCAGTCTGGGATTCTATGACTACTCCAAACCATGTAATTTATGGGTAGCCCAATCTTGTATTGGTTAAAAATTATCATATTAGGAGTGAAAAAAAATTCAACACCCCCCCCGCCCCAGCCCAGATGTACCAGGTTTACATGGAACCCAATTCCCTGTATTTCACTTTGAAAAGATGAGTTGGTTCTGCTCCTGCTTACACACCCTTGGAAAGTGAAGAGCAGGGATTTGGGATTACAAGGAACTGACTGTTCCGATCTGGGCTTGTTTTTGTGGTGGGGATTTCCTCCCACAGAGTCTCAAGCCTGTCTAGGAAGGAGCTGCACATCTGCCAGAGCTGTGGTCAGGACCAAACCTGGCTGTTCCTCCGCACTCAGGGCTGGGATTTACAACCGTCCAAAGACCATTCCCTCTCCTCTCTTTATGTTCACTCTGTGTCCTCATGTGCCTTCTGCACACCAGAGTCACTTTTAGGAGCAAGGATCGTTCCTCTGAGTGCGGGATCCAGCATGTCACGGCCCCAGCCAGGTCCTGAAGGTTCAGTTATGGGAATTACAACAAAGTGCTCAGCAGCTTCTTATTCAGTGCCAAGGAAGAAGTGACCTGCAGGAGAACTCTGAAGGGGATTCCTAGAAAGGGAGGGGATGACCCTCTGGAGCTGAACTCTCTCAGGCTGGCCACAGGCACACGGTGACCTCTGCTGAGGGGGTGCAAACAGGCAAGAGGAGCCATCGCTCAAGTCCAAATAAATGCCATGAAATTCTTTCCATTGTGTCTCACTGAATACAGAAGCTTGGATGATGAAGCCATGAATTCCAGAGCAGGGGCACCTGGAATGGAGCCTGCAAGGAAGGGGAAAAAATATTGTAAAACATAATGATCAAACAGTAGGGGAGAGCAAGGACCATGAAAACATCAAAACTCGTGGCAATTGTTTTGGATGAGAATGTTTTTAAGAGCCCCTGTTTATGTTGGACAGGAGAGTTTGCTTTGAACAATGGATGAACTTTTGCAAGGCAGGCAAAATCCACTCTCCTCACTAAAAGGAGCTGCTTTTCTTGCAAAAAAAAAAAATATACATGTATTTATAAAAATAGTGAAAAATGAAAATGTGTCTTAATTGTTTTGCTGTTTTCCCCAGGTCTTCCTCTCACACTGTGCATGCTTGACTATCAGGGACAGGACTGGGTGAGATTTGCCCTGCAAGTGCCTGTGTGTCACTTGTGTGGATGAATCCTTGAGCTCCTGATCTCCATATTCAGGCACAGACACATAACCAGGGTCTCCTGTCTGTGCCCCCCAAGGTTCCCAAGGGAACACTTGGGTAACCCCATCTACCTCATCCTGAGCTATTTTAACTGTGTATAGGTGCTTGAACCCTGGTTTTATGCTTCTTGTTAATGTTATGAAGATGCCCAGGATGCTTCAGATTTGTACTGTGTATTACAGTGTAATACTGGCACACAGAGATTTGGCCTTGGGGGTCAGGAATGTGGACACTGGAGGCCAAAACAGGGTGGAAGAGGCAGGAACTGCTACCCCAAGGGTAGGACTCCTGCTCTGGATAATTCTCCAGGGATTTGGTGAAGGCATCCCCATTTCCTACTCCATAAGGATCAGTCTGGTGGCATCTGTATCACAGAATCATGAAATGAGTTGGGTTGGAAGGGGCCTTAAAGCTAATCTCGTTTTATCCCATGCCATGAGCAGGGACACCTTCTACTAGGCCAGGTTGCTCAGGGCCCAGCCAAACAGCCAAATCTTTGGCAACTGTGGTTTCCAGGACAGTTCAGGCTTGGAAGAGCTGGGAACTGAGAGAAGAGCTGGTTTCAGCAGCAAAATCTCTGGCCTTCCAATTGTAGTTCTGCTGGAGCTGTGACTCAGGTGCCAGGAGCTGGAGAGTGACCAGAGGTGACAGAGCAAGCAAGAACAGACCAGTGATGTCCCAAAGGTGCCATGAGTGGCACAGCAGCAGGTTCCTGCAGACAGGGAGGGCTGGGCAGGACTCTGTGAATGCAGATCTGACCTGACTTCCATGGGAACTGACCCCAAGGGCTTCCCTGCTTAGCAGGACTCCCACTGCCCACACCTGAGCTGCTTCAGTGCTGAGCATGGACCATGCATGGCATCTTCTGCTTTTCCACATGGAAGACAGACTCTGGGAGATGCTCCATCAGTTAGAAAGATTTCTCCAGGGGGCTGATAAATGTGGGATGGTTGTGGTAGCAACCAGCAAATAATGATGCAGTCTCCAGAAGAGACCAGGCAGAAATTTGTGACTGCTGTCTTGCAAAGATCAAAAAGAGTCACAGCAACACCCACACTGAGCGTGTACAGCCCCTGAACTGCTCCTGGCTGTGACACCACCATGGAAAACACCCTCACCTTCACCCCTGCAAGCACCACCTGACCTCCCACCCCAGTATGGACACTGGGGTGACTGGGGCAGCTCGGTGGCCCTGTAGGACATGGCCTGGATAAGAGGACTTTCCCTTGTGGCCCCTAGACAATGGTGAGCCATTCCTGGAGTGCCCCATACATTCCAGGATACATTGGCCTCACAAGTTAAATATTTAGTCTTTCCTGAATCTGAATACTTCCCGAGGTCCTGGTTTTGTTGTTTTCATACATTAAGCTTTGTTTCTCCTGATTAGAGCAGTGGGGTTTGGAGATATGGACTCTATTCCTGGCAGAAAGGGGAGTATTATTAACATTCCTTATCTCGGGACTGTGTACCACTGTGTGGCACTGCATAGGGCTACCTTAAAATAAAAGCCCTGTTGTGCCAATTCTGGGCACTGTTTTGGCTGCCAGCTGCCTCCACAGCCCTGTGAGCAGAGATTATTGGGGCCACTTCACTCCTGTCCTAAATCTGTGCCACTCACAAAAGGTTGACTCAGCACCTTCTACCCTGGTGCCAAACCCCAGTGTGACTTGGAGTCTGGTTTCCAGCAAACCTGGGGTTAAAGCCCATTTGGCTGCCTCCTCCAGCTGCAGCTTTTCTTGGGGAAGGGGTACAAATTCAGGAGGATGGAGGGAGACAAGCAGTTTGCACAGCGNGGCTTCAGCCCTTCCTTCCATTGTGTCCCCCAAAGTGCCCCACTATTGCAGGTGAGGCTGCCCCAGTGCAGAGCAGAGTGGGACAATCCCCTCCCTGCCCTGATGCCCCCCAGGACAGGGATGGCCCTCCTGGCTTCAGAGCACTCCTGACTCAAGGCAAATTGGCACTGACCAGGAGTGCACATCCACCATGTTCCCTAACCCCACTGTCACCTTTCTGATGCTCTTAGCATTTTCTCTGACCAGGGGCTTTGGCAAGGACAAGACATGAGGCTTTCAGGCTTCTCTCTGGAAAATTTACTGTTGTCTCTCAGAGTCCTCTCTCCATGACCACCTGAGGTTTTCTGCTGACAGTATCTCTTGTGGAAGGTGTTCCTGACTGTGGCAGCAGGTTGGAATGAGATGATGGTCACTGAAGTCCCTTCCAACCCAATCCATTCCATGGTTCTGTGGTTCTATCAAGCTTAACCAAAACAGTCACACAGGAAGGATGGAGCAGCCCTTATGGCTTTCAGGTTTCTCTCATGGTTTTTCATAGAATCCATAAATTATAGGCCTCATGTTTAAAAAAATAAAAGAGCCTACCCTTTCCTCTCCCAAGGTAACTGTGCTGCAGCCCTGCCATCCACCCTGGCAGAAAATTATCTGCAAGTGAAAAACAGCAGCACGGGCAACAAGCAGCTCATGCACATCACGTGCCTGATTGAGACTACTTGAATCCTAATGCTATTAAACAAGAGTAATTTTTCTTTCTGTAAAAAAAAAAATAAAAAGGCAAAAAAATGAGACACCATAGTAGAGGAACTGGGAGAGTGAATGTGCCAGCAGAGGAATTTGCTCAGCCACATTAGGAATATGCAGGATTTTCTCTTCCTGTTTTTCTGGGTCAGTGTGCAGCTTGATATATTGCTGTTTATAATGTAAATTGGGTGTCCTAAAATATGGAGCAAGTGCAACCCAGAGGAGCCAGTGCTGGTGGAGTCGTGTTGTGTGTCCAGCCTCACCCTGCACTGCCACAGGCTTTGCATTCAATGAGCAGCTGAGCTGGGGACATTTCTCCCTCCATCCTGTGCTGCCTTACCCAGATGAGTTCCCTGAAGTTTATGGTGGCAGAATATCCCAGTCACTGCCTCATCTGCCCCACTCCTGACTGCAACTGAGAAACTGCAGAGTTGCCTTCTTTGGATTGTGGAGGAACAGAGCCAGGAGAGTCTGCAGCAAGAAGAACTGAAGGAAAGTGAATCTCTAACCTCAGGTACATCCTTTTTCATGGAATCACAGACCAATTTGGGTTGGAAGTGACCTTAAAGCCCATCCCATTCCACCCTGCCATGGGCAGGAACACCTCCCACTAGCCCAGGTTGCTCCAACCTGGCCTTGGACATTTCCAGGGATCCAGGGGCAGCCACAGCTTCTGTGAGCACCCTGTGCCAGGGCCTCACCACTCTCACAGGGAAGAATTTCTCCTTAATATCCCATCTAATTCTATTCTCTTTCAATTTAAAGCCATTCCTCCTTGTCCTGCCTCTCCATCCCTTATTCCAGGTCCCTCTCCAGCTCTCCTGGAGCCGCTTTAGGCACTGCAAGGGGCTCTCAGGTCTCCCTGGAGCCTTCTCTTCTCCAGGTGACCCCCCAGCTCTCCCAGCCTGGCTCCAGAGCAGAGGGGCTGCCCTAACCCAGGTGCTGCTGGTTTTTAGTGAGGAGTCAGATGCCCTATGCTGAAGGTGGATTTGCTAGGAGCAAAAAGCTTCTCCAGATCTCAAATCCAGCCCACTGGAAGGTTTTTTTTTTTTTTTTTTTTTTTTTTTTTTTGTTATTTTCAAAGAAGTTGGTAAAAAATGGATAAACATTGAACCTGTCAGGCTGTGTTCTACAGCATTTATTGAAGAAGTTATGACCTAATAGTTGAAAAGTGTCAGATTTTCACAGACTTTTGGCTGGTTGATGTATATATACAGTCCTTTTATTTTTTTTTTTTCCTTTGAATAAGATCACTAGAGTTTGCACTGGCTCCAGCCATCCTCTCCTAGATCACCATGAATTTAGGAGCTGTAAAACAACCAAGAAGCACAGAAATATGTCCAGTTCTGGACCCTTCATNTGGCACTCAGTGCTCTGGGCTGGGGCACAAGGTGGGCACTGGGCACAGGGTGGACTCTGTGGGCTGGGAGGGCTTTTCCAACTTTAATAAGTCCGTGATTCTATTCTGTGACTCTAAGTTGCACTGTCTGTGCAGGTCACTGCCACAGAGCACCCAGGGTAGGGAGGTAGAGGAGCAGGTTGCAGCTTGTGTGCTCTGAGTGTGGCTGAAGTGGTTTTGAAAGAGTGAAGATCTTTTGTGTCCGAGCCTAAAGCCACTTTCCTGGTGGCAGATCTCCTTCACACCAACCCAGACCCTTAAGAAACACCAAGAGACTTCAAGGCAGCACTACAGAGAGTTCTCAGGAGCCCCTGTGATGGACAGCTCAGCCCCAAAGAGCCACGGCAAGCCCCAGGGCAGCCGAGGTCCTGCTGAACCATCTCCATGTGCCCAAGAGCAAGTTTTAGGAGCCACAGCACTGGAACACATGGTCTTGTGAGCACAGGCCCTGCTTGGCTCTTGACCCTCATCTCAGAACAGAGGGGTCCACACTGGCCAGGCTGGAACACAAGGTAGACAACGACACCTGAAGGTCGCAGGCTCCAGTACCTTGAAGTCTTGGCAAAGCTTTCCCTGAGTCATCCCAGGGTGTTTACAAGTCTCTCCCACTATTCTGCTCCTGCCAGCAGCTGACAAGCACGTCTGGTTAAACTTAACAGAAGTATGTTTAATAATTAGCAGAGCTCAGGAAGACCTTGCTTGCAGCCCTGTTGCGTGTGGAGGTGTTAATAAGAGCACATGAGGAACGAGAAATGTTTGGCACTCGCAGCAGCTGGAGGAGGCTCCCTCCCCCCTCGCTCTGAGCAGCATCTCCCAATGCTCCAGGCTGATGTCATCAGTGCCTGGAGGCTCCTCTTGGTCTCGGCTTCACCATCTGCCTTTCCATTCCTGGGATTAGGGACCCTGAGAACAGCAAAACAGGTTCCAGTGTGTGTGGGACAGTCCCCCTCAGATCCAGCTCAGCCAGGGAGCCTTGTGTCCTCACTCCTGCTGGCTCAGCCCCACCTGCTCGGTGCAGGCAGGTACAGGCAGGCTCCCACCACCTCCTGACATGGATTGCCCACTGCCCTACTCTTGCTGGAACTTCCCCAGCAGGTACATCTCCTCTGGTGTGTGTAGGACAATTCCCCAGGGCTCTCTGACCTGTCCTGCCCACCCCAGCCTTGCTCCCCATCCTGTGGGTGCTGCTGGCCATTGCAGCTCTGGGCTTCTTCTCTCCCCCTGCTCTCCCCTCCTCAGTCCCACTCAGATTTTGGAAATGTCCCTCACAGGGTGTTTGCAGGAGCTCCCTGGCTCTGGGATGCAGCTCTCAATGCTGTTATCTCCTCCATCAATCTATTTCCTCACTTGTTGTCATCTCAGCTTCATCTATTCTCGATTTCAGCCCATCCATAACCTTCCCTATTTCTAGACCGTTCCAGACTGACTCCTTCTGTTTATGTACATTTGCTGCCAACCTTCAGTCTCCTTCACACTTCCCTCTGCTTTGCTTTTATGGCCTTTTATGATGTTTATGTTACATCAAGGCTCTTTCCCTTTTTATTCCCTTCCCGCCCCTGGATAATTATTCTTCCATCCATGGCTTTTATTGCCTGCCTTTATCATGAATGTTTCGGTGGGTGACAGGAGTGTCTGCAGCCACAACCTCCGTCTGCAAGCTGAGGGCAGCTCAGACATGGGGCAGGACTGAACATGTTTTGCTGATGGACTCTGCCCATACCCTGATGGACCTTCCCTGTGCAGACCCTGAAACTTCTTTAAATCCCTACTTTGTCCTTCCCCACTTGGCCTCCTCTGGAAGGCAGTGGCTACCACCTTCAGGTGACTTCTTGTCTGTCACATCATGGTCTGGGAGATATGACAATGTCCCCTGAATCATAGAATTATTGATGTTGGAAACTACCTCTAAAATCATTGAGTCAAACCATCCCTGCCATTCCTGCAGCTGATGTTGTGGGGGGAAAGGACAGTGACATTGCATCCAGCAGGGGCACAAGGTCCATCCCTGCTCCATGTGTGTGCTGGCAGTGAATGGCAGCCTCTGTGGGAGTGCTGGTTCCTCCTGGCCCCTCTGAGACAGCCTGTGGAGCTCAGACAGCACTGACCCACACCCAGAGGGTCCTGATCCCACCCATGGGTGATTTAAAGGTCTGGCCCTGCCCACCCATCCTGAAAATGGAGCAGTGGCTGATGCAGGAGCCCACAGAGGTGGGAGCAGAGGGGAGGACTGTTCCCCAACACTCAGTGTCTCAATCACCCTCACAGCTCCCTCACCCAGATCAGGGATGAAGAGATACCACCACACCAATTAACTGTGTGCTTCTCACCTCCAAGTCTTGTTGATTCCCAGGAGAATTCAGCCTGGGAACACAGTGTGTTGAGCTGGCACAGCTCTGGGTTTGTCTCTCCAGGAAGGGTGGCCAAGCAATGGGCTTGTCCATGTGAAGATGAGCTGGAAAACCCTACAGGACATGTCTCTGTGCTCAGAGACAGTGTGTCCATGGGATCAGATCAGAGCAGCTCCACTCCCAGTCACAGCAGCCCTGGAGATGAGAGATTTTGGCAGTGCAAGAAGCCAGGATAACTTGGGAAGGGAAGTCCAGGCTTGCCACCATGAAAAGTTCTCAACACAAAAAGTAGACCCTGAGGCAGGACATGAGAAATCATCCCTGCATGGAGACCAGGGCAGGGAAGAGAAACTGCTGGGGCAAAAGGGAAGTGTCTCAGGTTGAGAGCATGGAAGTGGTGGCAGAGATGCTGCAGAAGTCAGACCATATTCAGACATGTCACATCCTGCCAGGATGTCACTGCACAGAGATCAACCAACCTCCTTCTCAGGAGAAACCACAGAATCACAGAATTCCAGAATATCCTGAGTTGTGGGAGACCCACAAGGATCATCCAGTCCAACTCCTGGCCCTGCAATCCCCCACGATCTCACCCTGTCCCTCAGAGTGTTGTCCAAACCCTCCTGCAGCTCTGGCAGCCTTGGGGCCGTGCCCACTGCCCTGGGGAGCCTGGGCAGTGCCCACCACCCTCTGGGGGAAGAACCTTTTTGTTAATATCCAGCCTATCCATGGGGACTGTCTGCTTTACTACTTCAGGTCTTTTCACAAAAACCTGAACACCACTCTCTGTCTCCCAGCCTATTCTATTCAGACGTCACCAGCTTCCCATTTCAGTCTCTCCTTTTTTTTTCCCTTTTCTCTGTTGGAATGATGAAATCCCATCTTGGTGCATCTAAAGCATCTTCATGCCCACATCATCCTTGCTGTATTTTTCCTTCTTATCAAGAAAATCCCATTTTCCCCAGTGGTGCTAAAGCCTGTGTGATGAGTTCAGCTCAGTGCAGAGCTTTAGTGTCCTGGGGAGCTGTGCTAGCCCCACACTGATGTGGAGGTCTCAGTGCTCCAGCTGATTTAGAGATAAAGGACTGTACAGGGATCTTCTCCTGGTGTCCTGAGCTGTAACATGCCCTTTCTCCCTGGATGCTTTGGTGAGCACATTCACTTGGGAAGCACAGCAAGACCACAAATCTCCAGTGGGAGCACTGACACATAAATCTTCAACAGCCAGGAGACTCGGGGAAGACACAGAGGGATTTAGAGGAGGAGTGGAACTGAGTGCTGAGGCACAGGGCAAAGGTCTGGTTTTATTGCCAGATCAGCTGGTGAGCACAGGGCTGGGATGTACAGAAGAAAGGGAGGAGAAGTCCTCAGAAAATCCTCTAGAGGAAAGCAGGGAGGGGGGGGGCAGCTCTTCCTTTCAATGTGTTTCCTTGGCTCTCTGGCCATGGGACACCTGCCCTTCAGCTCCTTTGTTCCTGCTGCCCCATGGCCAAGGAGCTGCAAGGCTGGACCTGGACCAGGGGTCAGGCTGAGACACAGGACTCCTGCTTGGGCAGAGGGAAACATCTGATAGCCTTGTTTAGGCCTGCACAGGACTGTGGGGGCTCCACAATGGCAGTCCCAGTCCCAGATAGAACCTCAAAGATGTTTAACCCCTCATTTCACCCTGATGGTGGGATACAGAATGCAAGATGCAAGAATCTCCCAGATCCCCCCTGCATCCTTCCCCCTTCCAGAAGGCAACAACCAACCCCCTGTTTTTCTTTCTGTGTCTTGTTAAAGCTCTTTCCCTTGCAGCTGCTGGAGTAATTTGATTAAATTGTAATGCTGTGGAGCTGGCTGCTCTCCAAGGGCAGGAGCAGCAGCTTGGCACCTCGAGGGCAGGCAGGCACCGGGGGAGCCGCCACAGCACCACTAACACTCTGCACTTGACTCATCAGTCTCCTGCTGCCAGGTTTCAAAGGAGCCCCTGTGTGTGAGTGGGGAGAGCAGCCCTGGGGCAGCCCCTGCACGGGGCACAGCCAGCCCTCCCCGAGGTGGTGCTGAGCTCCCCGGGGATGTGCTGAGCTCCCTCCCGGCTCTGGCTCCAGCCAGGAGCCACAAAACCCCATGTCAGCTTCTCCAGAGTGGATTCTACGCCCAGGACTGTGCTGGGCAGCCTGGGGGACCCCAGCAGCATCTGCTCTTACAAGAGAGACTGGAGAAATGGGGGTGATCTGATGGTCAACCAGAGCTGAGCAATAAATCCGAGGGCCAAAGGCAGTCCCTCTGCCCTGCCAGATGAATTCTCTTCTGCCTTTGGGTCCTTTCTTCCCTCTTCTCCCCTCTCACCATCTCCAGCCAGCAGCCACAATTCTCCAGAGAGAGGGAGAAATCACTGCTCTTGTCCTGTCTCCTGGCTGGGACAGTCCCCATGGCCCTTCCAGAGCTCCTACCTCTCTCCTGGCCAAAATACCCTCCACTCAACTTCCTCTCAATGCCTCCCAGCCCATGGCTTCCCCCACTGCCTTTCACAGAGTCACAGAATCATTAAGATTGGAAATATTTCCAAGATCATCAAGTCCAACCTTTGACCAGATACCCCCATGCCCACTACAGCATATCACAAAGTGCCACGTCTACTTGATTTTGGAACACCTCCAGGGATGGTGATTCCACCACTGCCCTGGGCAGCCCCTTCCAATGATTAACCACCCTTGCAGTGAAGAAATTTTCCTGATATCCAGCCTGAACCTCCCCTGGCTCAGCTTGAGGCTGTTTCCCCCTGTCATGTCCCCTTGGCTCCCCACTCCTGTCAGGGAGTTGTAGAGAGCAAGAAGGTCCTCCCTGAGCCTCTTTTTCTCCAGGCTGAGCCCTTCCAGTTCCTTCAGCAACTCCTGCAGCTCCAGACCTTTCCCCAGCTCCGTTCCCTTCCCTGAATACACTCCAGCCCCTCCGTGTCTTTCTCCCAACCTCTTGCATGTCTAGGTGGGCACTGCCCTTCACTGTAGAGCAGCAGCCTCTCCTCTGCCCCCCAGCTCCCCAGAACCCCATCCTGCCATCACCCTGTGCCCAGTCTCCCCAGCATCCCCCACAGAGACACCCTTTAATGTTCCTATTCCCTTTTCTCAGCTGCTTCCACTATTTCTTCTTCTCCCAGAGGCAGCCTGTGAACAGACCCCAACGAAAGTCTCCGATCTTTTGAAATGAAAGGATTCCTCTCTGGAAGAGATGACGCTGAGACCCAGCTCTGCCACCTGGGAGCTGCCCCTGGCAGCAGGAATGAATGCTGGCCTTGGGAGCAGCCTGTGCCCTGTCACTGGGTACAGCAGCAGCACCACGGGGTGAGTAGGGGTGGGAGAACACACAAGTGAAACCTTCCTCTGCTGCTCCTCTGCAGGAGCTGCTTCCCATGCATTTCTTGGAAAGCACAGCCTTAGCAAAGCTCATCTTCCTTAGGAGAGGCAAGCTCCTGCAGAAGATCCCGACAATTACCAGACAGACAAAGCCCATGAGGGGCAAACTGCCATCAAAAGGTAAAATGGGAGTGTGTCCTGGTGGCAAACATATTGCCATGGTCACGCTGGGCTCGCTGGGGCCAGAAGTGAAGTGCAGGGATGCCCTGGGCACAGCTGCCCGCCCCAGGCACTGAGCCCTGCTTCTCCCCCGAGTGCCTGTGCTCCAGGCAGGGTACAGAAACCAGCAACACTCTGTCTGCAGCACCAGGAACAGAGGCAGGGAGAAATGTCAGGACATTTTCACAGCCCTGGGAATGATCAACCTTCTAAATCATGATCTAGTCCCTGCCAGAAAGGGGGTTGCAGCCCCACAGCTACACAGCCCAGAAGCTCTTGCTGCCAACCCCTCACAGAGACCTCCCAAAGGAAAAGCAGAGCTCTCAGGGGAGTTTGGATAAAATCCTGATGCCAGCAAGGCAACAGGAGGGGGTCAGGACGGCTGGAGGAGTGCTGGCCTCTGATGTCAAAGGAATGCCCAGGTGAGGGTGTTGCACCTGCACGAGGAGGTGGAGGGAGAGGTCTGTGGTGGGAAGGGCAGTTTGGGTTCTTGCCCAGCTATGCAGGAGTCCTTCCCACAAAGCACCTCGTGTCCAAGGACATCATTCCCAGACCATTAGGTCCTGCAGGGAAGGAGATTGCAGCAGGTTCTTTTGAAGTGTTCCAAGAGAAAGGTTGGGAAAGCCCCTTCAGCACTTTGCTCCAGGGCACTATTGCTCCTCTATCTCTGTTTCATGGCCCTTCTAACACTCTGAGGAGGAGGAAGGGCAGGAGGACACCCTGTGCTGGGTGCAGGGCAGGTTCCCTGCCCCATGGAGAGGTCCCTCCCATACCTGTCCTCCCAGCCCTCCAGCACACCTTTCCTCTGGTCTCAGCCCTCCTGGGGACATCCAGGACAGAGACCCCCAAGAGGAAGTGGAGCAGAGGGTGCTCCCCTGGAGAGCTGTGGGTCTGGGATGGAACACAGCCAGCAGGTCCTTTGTAAATCTGATGCTGAGAGTGGTTTTGCTGAGGATGGGAAAATCCTGGGCATCAACATAGCCTACACCCCATTCCAGGGCACAGAAATACCGTAATTTGACAGAAATCTCACCCTTTTGGATGTCACCACAAAATCTGTGCAAGTTTCTGCACACCTTTCCTGTCTTCCTGCTGATGGACAGTGACCAGGACCTGAGTGAAGCCACTACCCCACTCTTTGGCAATCTGCTGAGAAACACATTCGATTTAAATAGCCCCGTGAGAATTTCCCTCTTCAAAATCCAATTCTTACAATTCTCACAATGAGATAATCTGCCTGTAGTGGGTATTGGGGTCTGAATGGATTTCCTTGCAGGAGGCTGTGCTGATTTGTACCGTGTAAGAGTGATTTTTGGTTTCACAGCTATTAAAAGATTACCTGTAAGAACAAACCCATCATAGAGAAAGGCTCATGTTGAACATTTGGGGTTGAAATTCAGTGTCAGTAAAGTGGGACCCTCTAAGCAGACTGAGAGTGAAGTCAAGGAATAGACCTTGGAGAAAATGTCCCAGAAAGATGTGAGTTTTTATTCAAATCAGTATTAATCTGTCATGGCAGAGCCCAGACAGCCAAAAGCAATAATTTTACATAACATGGCAATTCCTCCGTGTGCAAAAGTTGCATCTTGATTTATAAATAACAGTAGCTCAATAAATAGTTCTCAGTCAGTGTCTTAGAAGTCCAGGATTTGATGTTTTTCCCTGGGAGAAAGATGTCCATGGAGCTGACCTGAAAGGATTTCAGCTCTGGTGTAAGTGCAGCCAGCTCAGCTGAGCCCAGGCGTGGGGGGCTCTGGTTCCTGTAGAGTGGCCTGTTCAGAGCAGGAGGTGTCTTGGTCTTTACGCCTTTGCTGAAACACAGAGTTGGCCACTGCTCTTCTAAATAGTACAGTGAAGTTGGAAACACCTGGTTCAACTCTGGCTGCAAACTGCTTTACAGGAAAAACCAGCTGGAGAATCCCATGATCCTTCAGGTAATCCCTGTCTAACTCGTTGCCTCAGAAGTTATTTGAGTAGTAACTCTTGAGATGTTAAAAATGTGCATCTCATTTTAGCTGTGATTTGTCCAGTTTCCTGTCAGCCAGGGCAGCTTGAGTTACACAGCTGGATGTGTGAGAGTGCCCTGCTCTGAAATATTTACTCTGCCCTTGGTATCAAATACATATTCAGCAGCGTTAAGGTCAAGATTGTCACCTCCTGATCTTCACTTTGAAATACAGGTGGTTTCCTCTCTCTGCTTTTTATATGCAGTGAAAGAGAGGCTGAGAAGGGAGTTAGTTCGTGGAGGGGAAAGGGATCATTAATATTGCAAAATCAAGTCCTCTGCTGTTGGAAGCTTTAGGTTGCCCTTTTCATGCAATTGGTCATCAAAGATGTACCAGCACAACTCAGGGAACTGGGCTGTTCCCAGGACTGGGAGAGCTGGCTGAGAAGGAGGAGTCGTTCCTGGACAAAAGTTTCAAAGTCTTTTCTTTTCCAACTCTGAAATAAATGAAGCAGAAAAGTAACCAGCCTGAAACTGAGATGGGTGAATGCCTTGGCAGCATGGTTATGGCTACCTTGGAAATAAATAAATACCCAGGGTGGATGGGTAGGTGGGTGGATGGATGCAGGGATGGATGGACAAATGGCTGGTTGGATGGATGCAGGGATGGATGGATGAAAGGATGGATGCATGGATGGATGCATGCATGCATGCATGGATGGATGAAAGGATGGATGAAAGGATTGGATGGATGCATGCATGGATGCACAGATAGATGAATGCATGGGTGAATGTATGGATGCATGCATGGATGGACAGATTCCTGTGCAGTGAGGAGCTGACTCAGTCCCGGTGTTCACTGCCTGGTACATTGATTTCCAGCCCCATCCACGGGCTTCTCCCATCTCTAAGGCAACTGTTCAGACTTATTTATATTCCTGCCAAGATGTAAAAACAACAGCCTGCAAAGTTATCTTTCCCTGTTATCTTTATTGTTTGCATAGTGCAGATTTCCCTTGATGCACAGAGTGGGGGTTTTATTCTCCCTGGAAAAGAGCCTGGACTTCATTCAGGGAGCAGAGGAACACAGCAAGCACTGAAACACATTTATGGAGCTTGTTAACCTCCAGCTCCACTGCTCTGTCCTGGTGCCCTCCCTGTCACTGCTGTGGACCCCTGGTAAGCAGCACTGTGAACCTGGAGCAATTCTCCATTGACCAGGATTTGCTTTGAAGTCAGATTTCCTGTTCCACTGGCATGGATCCCTTTTGCTCTGAACTGAAGAGAACAAAAACACAGGAAAGGGTCTGACATCGGGATAAGCAAAATACTCTATTTGGATGTAATCTGGATGTTTGGGTGCTACTTCAATTCTGGACTTCCTCAAAATAGGAAATTCCAGCAGCCCTGGAGTGGAGCCCTCTGACCTCACCCAAATACTTTGGGTCGATCTTTTTTATCCAGTGCTGAAATTTGTCAAAAGCTCTGCCCTGGAGGAAGAATTCTGCTTTGATGTGCAGGCATTTTCCAAGAGAGATATTCTTTATCCACAAACATTCCTCAGCACTAACACTGGTGCTTCAGAGGATGTTATTATTGCAGCCCAGCTTTGCAGGCAGCAGGTGTCTGTCACTAACCTCTACATAATTTGGATCGCAGAGAGGCAGGAATGACTCATGCACAGCATGTTTGGAGAAGGTCAGAGGCTTGGTGAAAACCCCAGGCACCAGGACAAGGTCCAGGAGGGCCAGGCCTCCTACCGGGCTCTCAAGGGGAAAAAAATTCCCTGACAAAATTTGGGATAAATATCATTCAGCAGGTCCGTTGCTTCATCTTGTAATTCATAACCCGACACATAGGGAATAAACTCCTGGCAAATCTAATCTCAGGTGCTGGTCTAGGAGCTCTCCCAGTGCAGCCTCAGTGAAATCTTCTCTTACCCAGCCACGATGTTTGATTCTGGCAAGGAACAGCGCCAGCATTTGCTCCCTGACGTCTGGTGCCATTCCCTGTTTCTCCTGATGCCTCCTGTTTCCTGTTTCACCCACCAGGCTCTGCTCTGAGGCTCTCTTTGTGGGTGCAGTTTAAATCCGGAGCCAAACAGCCAATTTCCATGGGCATTGTCAGATTTTTTACTTCCAGGGATGCCTCATCAGAGGATCTCAGAACATTTTGCAGCCATTCATTAATGAACCAGGCACAAGTCTTGGAAGACAAGCAGAACTACCCCCTAACTGCATGTCAGTGAAGTCAAAGGCACAGACATCAGCTGTTTCTGGAGGTCATAAAAGTCTTTGTCCTTCCATGACCCTGTGTTTTGCAACCAATATCTTGGCAGGCTTTTGTAGCATTGTGCAGGTGCAGCAACTGACAGTCAAATAAAACCCAACCTGTGATGTTTGGCTTGTCTTCTGACATTTCTTAACTGCTGTTTTGATACTTTGTACCTTGGGGAGAGCATTAGGCCTCTGATGAGATGGTCTCTGTGTCCTTCAGACCCGCAATAACCACCTGGAAGCTTTTCCTCAGCCTCAGCAGCAAGAAGGGTGAATGTCCCATGAGATGCTTTCAGTGGGGAGACAAGGAGGGAGCTGTTTCCTGGGCCCTGTGATGCAGCCACAGCCTGGGGGATGACTTTGAGGGCTTGGCAGTGGCTTGAAGAAGCCCATATTTAGCTGTGCTAAGGGGCTGCCTCTTCCTTCCTCCACTCAGCTGTTTGCTTTGAACAGGACACTGGGTGATGGCCATAAATGTGCAAACCCTTCAGGGAATTCAGCTCAGAAATCTTGGTTGGGGTTTACCTCCAGTTTATCCTGGAGGTTTCGGAGCTGGGGAGATTGCAGGGGTCTTGGCTGGAAGGTTTCCCTTGTTTCTGCAAGAGGTCTGGGGGGTGCTGTCCTTGTCTCTGTCTGTGTGTCTGTCCAACTGTCCTCATCCCTTTGTGTTTCCTGGTGGACAATGAGATGTTCTCCCAGGCAGCTTTGGGACCCCTGTCCTTGGGAGGGGAACATTGGGGTTGGCCCAGGTGAGCTCAGGAAGGCCCTTCCCACCCAAGTCCTGCCCTGAGCCTGGGGCAAGTGTTTCAGACCAAAGCAGGAGGTTTCTCATGGCTCCTCCCTTGGCAGCGCTCTGGGAAGCTCTGGGAAAGGGAATCTGAGGGGTTGTTTTAAGCTGGAGTCCTTAACTCCAATGTGTGTGTTTTCTGTGATAGTCTCAGAATATCAGGGGATAGTTAGCATTCCCTTTCTCTCTCAAGCTTGGGAGCTGTAGAGATGATCCTCCCAAGCTGCTCTGTCTCTCCTTTCCCCGAGAAGGCTCTTGCACTGGTCATCAGAGCATCTCAGTGAGGCACTGCTGGGCTTGGCAGCCAGTTCCCCTCAGTAATTCATCTCCAATACTCCCGGTGCTGCTTTAGATTGATGATGTTTTCCCCTTTCCTTTCTCTTTATATTGTCACTTAACTGCTCTGACTTACAAAGCTGTTAATCTTTCACACACATGCTTACGTTAAGCTGCTTAAGAGCACTACAAACACTTTATCCTCATAAAGATTGAACTGCCCTGATATGAAACTTGTAGCTCCAGAATAGAACTAAATTTACGTACGCAAATAAAAGCTGAAGGTCAGGGACAGACAGAGAGATTGTAAATATTTCTGGGCCTGTATTTCAAAGGATTTGGAAAGAGGAGATGGGGTGATTTGCTCCAAGCTGCTGCTGAGTCAGCAGGAGCTGAGTGGAGAGGGAAGAAGGTTCAAGGAAGATGTGTGACCTCCAGACTCCTGCTGATTCGCCCCATCCCAGGCTGGCAGGACCATTCTCTGGGGCACTCAGGGTTAGAGCAGCTTAAGAAAATCCCTGAAGGTTTTTCTCCCTGTGATGAAAACCAAATGCAACCTTTCCTGGTGTAAGCTCCAAGGGGAGAACCCTGGAGTGAGCAAGATGCTCGCCTGAACCATTGGCTGTACCTGTGCAAACACCTGGGTGGGGAACAGGCAGAGCAGGAACTGCTCCACACGTGCTCTGCCTGGGGTGCAGATCATCTGGGCAGCTTGGAAGGAAAGAGGCTGGAGAACACTGTGTTGGAGGTGGGCATTGCTGGGAAGTGCTATTTGGGGTCAGTCTTGGCCAGACCTGGCCATATCTTCTGAGGACATCCCCAGGAGCACCAACCTGATGGCTTTGGGCAGTGACCCACCATCCACATGGAAACCCTCCATGCTCATCTAGTCCTGCACAAGGTGAGTCTCCATGGCCTCTGGGCAGTCATCTGGCCCTGCCTTTGTGCTGGGGGCCCAAGGCTACTCTGCCTGTGCTGGGCTCTGAGTCATCAGCTGGTACCTCCAGAAGGTCTCACCTGACGTGGTGCAGAAACCATCAAAGGCAGGACCAGGAGAGGCTTTCCAGAGCCCTCTGTCAAGCTGCTTAGAGCCATCAAGGTTTCACAAATGCCAGTCAGCGAGCTTAGTCTGGGGATCAGTGGGAGAGAGATGCAGCGTTTCCCAGGGCACAAGGGGAGCTCCATCCCAGACTTCATCCTGGGACATTTGCAGAGTAAACTCTAAACAGTGTCATAGGAAGGGTTTATGGCTGAGGTGGGCCCAACACATTCCCCAGCACTATTCACATTTATTTCTGAAGCGCTTTATTAAAGGTCTCAATTAACTTAATTAACAAGGAGATCTGGTGCACTTGTGATTTTCTAATGGTCTTCTAGAATAATGGAAGCACAGAATGGTTAGGGTTGGAAAGGACCTTCAAGATTATCTGACTCCACCCATCTGCAATGGGTTCCACTAGACCAGGTTGCTCCAAGCCCTGTCCAGCCTGGCCTTGAACAATTCCAGGGATGGGGCAGCCACAGCTCCTGTGGGTGATCTCCTGCAGAAGAACTGTGACTCCTGGAGCACAGCAGGTGACCAGGACAGGCAGCTGCTTCCAGGCCCATTTCAAAGAGCTAAAGTGAAGGCAAGACATATTTCTTTCTTCTCTGTTTTTGAAAGGGAGCTAATTCTGTCTTTAAGGACAAGGGAGGCAGTTTGAAAATGCCCCTGGCTGAAAGCCTGGCAGTGTTGGTTGTGGCTGTGTGGGGTTTACCCCTCTGTTCCCTATTATATCACTCAAGGGAAGCAGCACAAAACCCAGGCAGCCTTTTGATACAAGGATTAGCGATAAGCTTGACTTGACCTTGGAGCAGGATTTAAAGCCCTGCAGTGGCTGGGCACAGTTCAGGTGCAGCTCAGAATGCCTTTGCTTTGGGGGCTGCAAGAGCAGGTCCTGCTGCAGCCCAAAGACAAGCCCTGATGGCAGAGTAAAGGCTCTGAGACAACTCTGATGGCTGGGAAGCAGTGCCTGTAAGCACTGGCACCCAGGGGCTTGCAGAAGTGATTTATGTGTGTTGGGCTCGTGTGCTGTGGGTGATCCATCATCCCTGCTCCTCACCACAGTGCCCCCAGGCCCACAGGCTCTTGGGCCATGCATGGGAAGATGCTGCATCCCCTGAGTCATCCTGCTTTGGTCTGCACTGGATGTTCAGTCCTGGTGATATTTGTTTCCCAGTTCCAACTGTGTGTAGCTGAAGAGGGAAAGGGGAATAATAGAAAGACCAGCTCCAAGCAGGTCGCCCATCCCAGCGAAGGATTTGGGACCAGGGTGCCTCCAGCAGAGCTGGGATAATCTGACCCAGGCAAGGCTGTAGTGCTCATGATGGCCAAACCCAGCGGATACCTGATACCCTTCCTTGACCTGCAGCTCTCCTGCCAAGAGACACTTGATCCCACTCCTGTGTGTTGAGAAGCCTTGATGTAAATAGAAACTAGGCCAGTACATGCCTCCTCTGCTATTTATTATTTCCTATCTGATCCATCTGAACATCTCTGGCAGTGATTTCTCTCTCTTCCTTTCCCTTCCTGCTGGGAAAGGACTGGCAGTGAATCCCTCTTGCCTTGAGTGCTGCAGTGAAACAGTTAACCTTTCCCAGGACTTCTGGTGGGGATGCAATTTATAATTGTGTTTTCCAAGAGAGCTATAAACTTGTCTCCTATCAGTTTTCTGGCTGAGGCGGCGAGTCATCAAGAGTTGCATCAGGGATGAGGTATAATTCAACCAATTATAACTGGCAGGTTATGCTGCACTTGTAAAGTACGGATTTTAGAGCCTGCAATTGCTGATAAACAGTATTGCAGGAGAGCAGAGCAAAATCTGTTCACAGGGAAAGGCAAGTTGCATCATTTAACCCTTTCCTCACAGCGTTGTTGCCAGTGATGCTCATCCACACTGCTCTGCTGGAAGTGGCATGAGCAGGGGGACACACCTGGCTGCACAGGCGTGCACAGAACCCCAGGACCTCCTGAGCTGGAAGGGACCCCCAAGNGGGACAATCCCCTCCCTGCCCTGGTGCCCCCCCAGGACAGGGATGTCCCTCCTGGCTCCAGGCACTGCTGACTCGTGCCCAGCTGGCCCCTGACCAGGACCCCCAGGGCCCTTTCCCAGCTCCACACTCCAGACTCTCATTCCCAGTCTGTCCATGCATCTGAAGTTATGGCTCTGTGGGCACCAGTGGAGGGGCCGTTCCAGGGTTCAGGGGTGAGAAGGTTGAGATTTCTGGGGCTGGAGTGCTTGGAACCCACAACAGAGGGTGAGAGGGGCTGGGAAAGCCCATCTGCAAATGAGATGCCTTCCTGTCCCCAGGTCTGCAGGGCAGGGATGCTCATCAAGCCCACAGGGGAGCCCTGGGGAAGCGTGTGCCCTCTTGCTCTCCTGGAAATGCTTTGCCTTTTTATCCTCCATTTAGACCTGGAAGGGTAATTGTTTAGCAGAATTAATTCTAAGCTCGGTATTAGGTGATTGTCCTTTAATCTGAGTGCAGCTGCTTTGAAATTCCCCAGCTACAACCCCAGCAAGGCGGGTGGCAGCAGGTTCCTGCAGTGGGAAATACCCCATTTGAGCCAAACTTCAACAAATGCTGGGAGGGAGAGCAAAGGGTGCCTGGGCTGCAAAGCAACTCCCTTTCTCTGCTGCTGCAGAGGGTCCCCTCGGTGCTCCAGCCCTCCCAAACCCCTCCTTGGCCAAAGCTAATTGAATCTCCTCAGGGCCACCACGGGACACAGGAGGAGGAGGAGGAGGAAGAGTAGGAGAAGGAAGAGGCAGCTCAGCCGGGTCCCAAACACAGTGACCTGTGCGAGCATGAGGCGAATGAAGGAGATTTTAACCAGATGCACCTCCCGTTATCCTCAGTCTCAGCTGCGCGTCCTCAACACCTCTGGAAAACCATTCCCAATCTCAGCTTCCCGTGCAGCTGGAGGGACGTGTGGGAGCAGGGCCACTAGAGGGCAAGCTGGCATTGCCACAAACCCGGCCAGGCAGCGCCTGCTCCTGCCAGCCACTGCCAGAGTCCCTGCAGAGCTGCCAGAGCATCCAACCTGCTCAGAGGCCCGGGAAGGAGGCAGGAATGCGCCCCTCTGGAATTCCCGGGGCTGCAGTGAGTCAGGACCATTTCATTGCGTGTGATTGCAAAGAGCTGAGCACTTTGGGGACGGCCACGGGCTGCAGGCAATTCACTTCCAGCTTTTTTCATAGGGAAAAACCACCAGACACTTGATTGTTTTCAGTCTGATGGTCCTGGAGGAAATAACCGGGACAGGACTTGTGTCTACACCTCGTCTGTCACATCTGCCCAGAGAGGTAAACAGGACAGCAAGGAGGGTCTGCCCATGCTGTAGCTGCCCTTTTGGTGGAACCACCACAAAGCCAAGCCTTGATGATGCTCTTTGCACTCTTGTTTTCCCCAGGCTGGGGGCAGGGAGAATTTTGCTATCTTTTATCCTGTGCATTTTCTTCTCAATGTTTCTGCACACAAACTGTCTCCATTCCTCTGCTTTTTTTCCCCATTTTATTGCCTTTGACTTGGTGGCCAGTGAACAAAGGAGGGACATTGTGCTCTCCCCTGCCAGCAGCCCCTGTCTTGGTACCTCAGCCGGGTCCTGCTCCTGATGCACCTGCATGGGAAGGCATTCAGGGCCAGACAGCTGTGATAAATGGAGTTACCAGTGCAGGAGGGATGCTACTGATATCCCTGGGAGATACTGCCTTAACTTCTAAGACTTCCACTGACAGAAACTCCACATCTTCCCCAGGCAATTTGTACCAGCACTTCCTTATCCATCCTGCTAGCAGGGCCTTTCAGGAGCTACTGTGAATCTCCCCTGTGCAGTTCAAGTTCATTTCCTCCTGCCTTATCCACCCCAGGCACGTAGAACTCATCCTTGTCCTTTCTGTAGCAATCCTTCACATCCTTGCAGATCGATACTGTGCCTCCCTTTCTCTAAGTTAAACATGCCCCTTCTTCCTGTCTTCCTTTGGAGAATGCCTTTCCAGGCCTCTGATCATCCTTGTTACTGTCCTCGGGGTGCTCTCCAGCTGCTTCCCAGCTTCCTTGAAGTGGAAGTCCTGAGCCTGGGTGGAGGTGCCTGCAGGTGATGTTTGCACATCTCATTACCCTGGTGCCCCCAGCCAAGCCAAGGCCTGGACTGCAGAGCTGCTACCAGGTTATTTTGGGTCAGATCCTGCCCCATTTTGCGCTTGTTCCTCACAGAGGGACAAACCATCTTGTTCCTGTGTCCCTCCAGGTTTCTCACTGGTGAGGAGCTTGGTGAGGGCTTCTGGTGGAACTGGTGGTGTGACCTCTGCCCCTCCAGGAAGGGGCTAAATGCAGAATTTTTTGACTCATCTCTTCTCTCTGATAACCAGAGACAGGATCTGTGGCAATGGCCTGGAGCTGTGTCAGGGCAGGGTTAGGCTGGATCACAGGAGAAGTTTCTTCTTCCCCCAGAGGGTGGTGGGCACTGCCCAGGCTCCCCAGGGCAGTGGGCACAGCCCCAAGGCCACCAGAGCTGCAGGAGGGTTTGGATGATGCTCTGGGGCACAGGGGGTGACTCTTGGGGCTGGTCCTGGGCAGGGCTGAGGGTTGGACTGGCTGATCCTTGGGGGGCCCTTCCAGCACAGGAGGTTCTGGGGTTCTGTCTTGGCCCAAATAAATGCAGAACAAACACACAGAAATGGCACAAAAGCAGTGTCTGTGCCCCCACTGCTGTTCCCAGCTGGGATAAGGCTGTGAAATGTTATCTGCTCCTGGGAGCTTAGAGAAGAAAGGGCTGGGTGGCTGAATAAATAAAAATAACATAAAATGGTGCTGAGAGTCCTTTTCAGTTAATAATCCCAAGTATCCAAGATTAGGCATTTCCCATAAAACCTTCATGTTTTCAGTCATTTTAAGAAATGACAATATAACAATAACAACATGACAATGGCTTTATAATGGGACAATGGCACACACAGCTCACATGTGAGCAGGAGCTATTTTTTGCCAATAAAGTTGCAGTGAATTGATCCATAAAATAAAATTTAAAAAAAAAAAAGAGATAAAAGCAGGGTGATTTTACTGACGAATTTCTGAAGTCAAAAGTGAGAGAGCTCAGCAAGGGAGCGTCTGGAGAATATTCTGAGTGCGGGCTACCCAAACCTGCATTGGTGTGTCCTGCCTCCAAAATCTTTGAAACAATGAGGTAATTAGAGGAATTTATAATGTCTGTCCCTGTTTTCAGTGAGCTTTAGGAATCCCGGTTCATTCCCCTGTACTGGGAAAGAGCTCACCGTGTGGAGGATGTGCTAAAGACTGGAAAGGTATGAGGAGGCTCAGGGTTCCTCCATCCCTGCTGGGTCTGAGTGCAGGAGCCAGTCCTGCACCCCACAGGCTGCTCTGGGGACAGTGGCTGGCAGGGGATGAAGTTTCACGTGTAGTGAAGTGGCTCCACATCAGCTCTTGTGTTTGATATTGTTTGTATAACTGGCAACAGCATCTTGGCTCTTTCCTGTAATACTGATGGTCAATAGCAACAATTTGTGGGGCACTGATTTGTTTTTAAAGGATCCAAGTATGTAAGGAAGGAGTCAGATCATTTAAGAACTGAATTATTTGAG
This sequence comes from Campylorhamphus procurvoides, assembly GCA_013396655.1. NCBI lineage: Eukaryota > Metazoa > Chordata > Aves > Passeriformes > Dendrocolaptidae > Campylorhamphus > Campylorhamphus procurvoides. The sequence continues at coordinate 98,349 of WBMV01009408.1, read as the reverse complement.
CCTGACGCTGCTAATAGTGGATATCTCATCTCACAGTCTGGAGGTAGAGGATATATTAGTCTTTGTCTGAGGTGATAAATTAAACCTCTGGTGCTTTTTGTGAGCTGGGGAAAGCAGCAGAGGCAGGAAACCCAAGAGGAGATCTTCAGGAACAGAGTGGCTTCTGGCTGGCATGGCTTTGTCTGTCTTTGCTGGCCAAAAAGGACTCAGCCAGGAGCCCCCCCAGAGTAAGGTGAGTCTCAGCAGAAGTCTTGGCTCATGTCCTCTCCTCCCTCCCAGCCGTGATGGAGGAGGCAGAGCAGCAGGAGCTCTGGGGTTCTTCACACCACAGACCCTTCTCAGAAAAGGTGTCAGGAACAAATGTCCTCATGAACAATAAGCACCACCTCAGTTTCCACAGGGAGACAGACAGTCAGGCCCCGGGTTTCTCATTGCACAGATATTTTCTTCACAGCCTGGGCTGGGACCTCCCTCTGTGAGCTCGTGCCATGGCATGCTTTCAGGGGACACAACTGGAGGCCCAGATGCTACTGGAGCCACCAGACAGCTCCTCTGGCCATAGTTTCATGGCTGATGTCCCTGACACGAGGCAGAGGCACCAAGGGACTCCCTGAAGGACTCGGCCACCCTGAGCTCTGCCAGTGGGACTCATTTCTCTGGTCGAGGAGTTGCTCCAGGCTGAAAGGAGAACATCTGCCTGGGGGTCAGCACTGGAAATGTGTCCTGTCCACAGGCAGGAATTTGACTGTCTCCCAAATGCTCAGTTATTTACAGCACAACCAGCGGGGAGCAAGTCCAGGAGATGCAAATTTCCTTGGCCCCTGTCAAGGGATTGCATGAAGTGCTGCTCACACAAGCTACTCCAGCAGGGTCATGACCCAGCTCTGACCTCAGCCATCTGGACCAGTAATCACCAGCTCATTAGACACACAGATCAGATGCTTCCAGGTGTGACACCAGACCAACCCGTGCTGAGCCAGACACTTTGGGAAGCTTGGTCGGTGTCACAGGGCTGCTCAGGCTGAAGTGAGCACTGGGAAACACTGATCCCTCTTTAACACGGGTGCCAGGATGTCACAGCACTGCCTCTGGCACCCTGGGAGCTGTGCAGGTGCAGGGGAGGTGTGGAAAAGGAGGTCCCGGGCTGGAAATACCTCCTGGCTGGTGATTTTGGGCCACACACTGCAGGTATTGAACACCCAGGCTTTAGGGAAGAACAGCCCTGACAGGGACTCCTGGCTGTCACCAGCATCAGTGGGGGGAGGAGGCCAGTGGCCCTCAGGGGACATCAGAGCCTCCATACTAGTTTGGACTAGTTGGGATTGATGACTTGGGCAACAAGTTGCCAACCTTGCCTTCATGTGCCAGATCCACTTCCATCCTCTTCCAGGCACACGTGGGACCTTCTGCCTCAACCGGGGTTGGCTGAGCTGGGCCCTGGTTCCTCCAGTCTGAGGGAGTCTTTGGGGAGAACACTTAGTGCCAAAGTAGTTCTGGTCCCTTTTCTTTGCATGACCCATTTTGACCCTCAGCTTTTGTTGGCCTCACTCTGCCACCACAGCCCACACCATGTGTGGTGGTACATGAAAGGAGAGGATGCACTTGTGTCCTCCAAAGGATAATCAGCAGCTGACTGGACATGCTTAGAGCTGGGTACCACCTACAGAAGGACCACATCTGCTTGGCTGACCGAAGTCTTGGCTGTCAGGTGACATGAAAGGCGCTTGCCAAGGCAGACAGTGGCCAGAGGGACCTCTCTCAACATGCAGGGAAGGGTTGGTGTGTTAGGATCATAGGGGAAAACAAATTCCCACCAACACCTTCTGGTTGCTCATTCTCTAACATCTGTGAGCCTGGAGCAGGCTCAGCTGGGCTCCACTGTGAGCTGGAAGTGAGGCAGAGCACTGCAGATGTGAGATGGCAGAGACAAGAACCAGAGGACACATCTAAGTCCACTGAGAGTCAGGAACATGATCTGGAGGCCAAAAGGTTGCATATTTGAAGGAAGGGTAGAGAAGAAGAGGGGGAGGGTGTGGTGGGACATGAAAGGCAGAAGGACAGCAAAGAGTGAGCCAAGCAGAGGGACATCACGGCTGGTGGGTCAGAAACAACCAGGCACTCTGAGGAGAATACATGGGAACAGCCACTGATGTGACAGACACCAGAGGTGACTCCCCATCTGTGGAGGGCTGGGCTGAGCCACACACCCCATTAACGTCTGCTAGGCTGGGACAAGGTATTTTAGGCTGGATCACAGGGAAAGGTTCTTCCCCCAGAGGGTGGTGGGCACTGCCCAGGCTCCCCAGGGCACTGGCAGAGCCCCAAGGCTGCCAGAGCTCCAGGAGGGTTTGGATAATCCTCTGAGGCACAGGGTGGGATTATTGGGTGTCTGTGCAGAGCCAGGGGTTGGACTGCATGATCCCTGTGAGTCCTTTCCAGCTCAGGATATTCTGTGATTCTAAGATCAAAGGGGATGTTCCTGCAGAAGGAATCTGGCACCAGAGGACCGAGAAAACACCTGGTAATAGCCTGACTGACAACACCAACTAACATCAGCCATATAGACAGTGACACAGCTGGGGCTTTAGGATTTGTACAGGGTCAGGCCATCACTCTGCATCTCCTGCTTCTTCCCACATGTGGCACAGTGTCACTGTCCTCACCCTTCCCATCCTGGCCATCAAGGAATCTGTTTCAGTACTTGAAGGGGGTAAAAACTTTCAGCAGGACCTATTGTGGTAGGACAAGGGGTGATGGTTTTAAAGTGAAGCAGAAATTATTTAGATTTGGTATAAGGAAGAAGTTTTTATAATGAGGGTGGGCAGGCCCTGTCACAGCATGCCCAGAGAAGCTGTGACTGCCCCATCCCTGGAGGTGTCCAAGGCCAGGTTGGATGGGACTTGGAGCAATATGGGATCGTGGAAGGTGTCCCTGCCCATGGCAAGAGGACTAGATGAATTCTAAAATCCTTTCCAACCCAAACTATTCCATGATTCTGTAGTTCTAAGATTCTGTTTGGCAGCTGAGAGATGTCCTGTGCAAACATTGCTGCTGTTTTCTGTAAGGTTTTGGTTGTTATTTCTTCTTCCTTTACTAATTTATTTTAAAATAAAACCCATCAGGCTTTTGAGCTGCTCCTCATGCAGGGGAAATTAACAGTGCTCACTGCACATCGCTGAACCCTGTTGATTTTAACAGTGGATGTAAATGTAGGGGCACAACTACAACGTGGAGATTCCTTTGTACAGAAGCAGAAAGTCAAGGTTGGAGACGGTGCAACGAACTTGGGCATCTTGCAGGTCAAAAGCAGAGACTAGACAGTAAAAACTTCCATAAACACCCAGCCACCTTTGGTCCTCCTAAAGAGCCTACACCAAGAGGTGCTGCCCAGGGGTCTGCCCAGCCTTTCCTCTGGCAAACTGGCTCATTCAGGGCTCTAGGGAGATGTGGAGGTCAACAGAGTTGACAAGAGTCTTTGGCTGACTTCTGATGATCTGTGAGTTAGAGATGGGTGTTGATGCTCTACTCGTGCTTTATTGCTTTGCTGTAAGGTCAGTTCAATATCTCTCATGTGCTGGCTGGGCCACTGCCAAAAAGTAATGTAGCAAGACAAGGACAATGCTGAGCTGAGGAGAAGTGGATGAGCTCAGTGCTCTCAATGCTAATTATCAGGCGTGATTGGCCTCGCTAACAACTTCCCAGGCCTAGAGCCACATTTTCCCATTGCTTTTTGCCATGATGTGATGGACAAATGAATGGAATCTACCAGGGCCCAAGTCCTCAGAGGGATGTAAGTGCACAAGATGACTTCCATACTAAGATTATCTTGTGGGATGTGTGGCCCCTTCCACATGACCTTAGCCTTGTGCCCAGTGAGCTCTGGGAGGGCACAGCAGGCACAGCCTGTCCATGTAGCTGGGCTGGGCTGAGCAGCACCTCTGGGGCTAAAGGACAACCAGCTCCATGTGCCACAAACTGGCAGCTTTCCCAGTTTGCTTGGGTTGCTTCGTTTTACTGAGACAATGAGGTAAGAGACCCCCTGGCCTAAGGGAAGGTGAAGTCAGGACTTCTTTGGCACCTGTCCTGTGCACTTGTGAGTGCTCACTGTGGCACTAAACCTGACCTGGGCACTCAGGAGCTCCCAGGCTCTTCTCCTTGCCCTGCTCCTGCAGGATTAGGATTAACTTTCTCCATGGAGGCAGCTTCTGAGTTCATGCTCTTGGTGTAGGACAAAAGAGTCATCACTGACAGAGACATGATTCTCTTTCTCTTTCTTATTCCAGCCAGCCCAGGGCTGTGGTTTTACTGGAGCAGCCACCTGTCCTGTTCTCATTTTACCACTTGTTACTTCAGAATTTGGAGACATCCCTCCACAGTGGAGCCCATTCCATGGATCTTCAGTGTATCCTGGCAATAGAACCATAGAATTACTTAGGTTGGAAAAGACCTCTGAGAGCATCAAGTCCAACCAGTGCCCAATGCCCACCTTGTCCCCCAGCCCAGAGCACTGAGTGCCAC
>WBMV01009408.1:10214-93798 GCA_013396655.1 Campylorhamphus procurvoides | reverse complement strand
CCTTCTTGCCCACCTGAGCACACCTGGGCTCATGTTCAGCCACAGCTGACCAACACCCTGAGGAATCTGACAGTTCAAAGAGCTCTAAAAGATTGTGAGGATTCTTTAATTCAGAGCCTGTTGTGGCAGGAAAGCTCTGAGCTCCCCATCCCAGGCAGTGCAGAACTGGAACACTCTTACAAAAGCTGGATTTGCCAAGTCAAGGCCATGGCTTAAGAGAGTTGGCTGTGCTGGGCAATCCTTAAATAGGAAGAGAGGAGCCTTCCTGGGGCAGTCTCCAACCAGAAAACAGGATTTGTGGAGCCAGCACGGAAATTCAGCTGAGTCAGCATTTTGGAATAGACTGCAAAATCTTTCATGGGGAGCAAGGAGGAAAAAAAAAATTAAACACCAATCCCATGCTCTGAGCAAGGTGCTCAGACAAGGACCTCCAAACACCCCTGCCAGGTGAGGAGGGACCCCCTCACAGGTCGTGGTTTGTCACAGTTGAGGACGAGCACAGAGCTGGGATATCCTGTCCGGGGCAGCCACACTGGGACACATCCCAGAGGTCACCCAGAGCACGGGGGACAGGGAGGGACAGGCTGGGCTCACGCTGTGCAGGGCTCAGCAGTGACTCCGGAGGGCAGCTGGGACCACTAGAGGGAAGCACGAAGCCACTCACACCGATGGCTTGGGAGGATGGGGATGGAGAGCAGGAGAACTGGCAACAATAGGGAAGGAGCTGCGGGAATGGGGACGGACAGAGTCACCTCCTGCTCGCCCCTGCCCAGGAATGCAGGTGCAATCAGGTATATCCAAACAGTCCGAGTCCTTCTTGGTTCCACACAAGAAGTCAGGGGGTCTCACCACCCCCTGCACCGCCTGGAGGCTCCCGGGAAGCAACGATGGGGCTCTGCTTTAGCACATAATTAAACACGAGATAAAAGGGAGGGAGGGGGAACCTCATGGGAGCATTCCCAGCTGGGGAGTTCCTGGGATTTAAAGAGGGTGAGCTGTGAGGTTTGGCCGAGCCAGAATGGGTTGTGTTGGTGTTCAAGGAGGGAGAACAACCAGGAACCAATTCCCAGAGCTTTGCCCAAGCTGGTGCCAAGGGTCCTGCCAAGAGAGGTCAGCTCTGGGGGTGGGGAAAGGGAAGGACACACGGACAACTCGAGGAATGACTGCTCTCATACACTGAGTCCCCAGTCAGGCTTTGGTGCAAATTTGGAAGCACAGCACAAGAGCCAGCCAAGGGATGTGACTGTTCTTGGGGCTGGAGGTGCTGAACCAAGGAGGTTTATCCCCTAGTGTCATTTTTGGTCCAGCACAGTTCTCAGTGCCCACTCAGCCCCTCCCTCAGCTACACTGGCTACCTGCTAGGGTGGAGGGTTCCCCCAGCATGGAGCTGGGCTAGCAGGTCTCTTTTTCAATGTGGTTTTGTATTTTCAGGAAGAAAGGTCCTCTTCTCGAGCCCCTGAAGTTGTTGTGTAGTTATCCCTTAGCAACTCATTGACCTCTGGACATGTTTCTTCCTAAATCACTTAGTTCCCACACTACCCCCTTCTCCCCATCCCTCATATTCAGCTTGTGACAAGAGGAAAGGCCATTTGATGAACGGGACACCAAGGCACACCGGACAGCCTTGAGATGTAGAGATCTCAGAATATCCCCTGATCCCAGGTGATTCCTAGAAGGGAGTCACCTCACCCAGCCATACCTGCCTTAGGGAGGGACAAATGGCTTAAATAGACTGTCAGGCTGCTGGGGGTGTCTCCAGGTGTGATGAGAGCAAGACTCCTCCAGCCCTCCAAGGGCCATTTTGGCATTCAGGTCACTGCAAAAAAATAGAGGCTGTAGGACAATACATACAAAAGCTGATGGAGTGAGTCTTTCATCTGAGCAGGAGCCCACTTTGGTCAGGTCTTCCTGGAGGTTTGTGTGACCAATACTTTGAAGGTGTCTTGTACCTCCTTTTTAAATAAGCTGAAAGTTTTGGTCTGTTTTCTCTTTTCTCACTGGTCTGTTCTTCTTGGAGAAGGCACTTTCACCATCTCCACACCAGAAGCATGGCATGAGGCTTCTGATCTGGGAGGGCTGTCCTGGACACCCTTTGGGGCAGTTTCTTGCTGTGTGGGGCAGGGGGAGATGTGGGGGAGTGTGAAAGCCTCAGGTTAGCTGAGATCCCAGGGAGAGGCCCAGGGGCTCAGCTGCAGGACACCCCTCACCTGTGTCTACAGGTGAAAGCTGCACAGACTGAGGACAGGGAAAGTCAGTTGTCCTGGCTGAGGGGGACAGAACACTGTGAGGGATGCCTAGCTCCACTGGCTGTGTCCAGGGACTCCATCTCATGGGCAGTAGCACATTATGGGGACGCTTCTGGCTTCAGGAGAGCTGCTCTCCAGTTGGTTTCCACTACAGAGCTTGCAAACAAGAAGATTTTGCCTGGGGTCTGCTGCTGGCAAAACCTTGGCATTAAACATCCAGAAATGAGCCTTGCACCAACAAATTACTGAAAGTCTGGATCTCCAGAGCCCCAACCTGACCAAGACCCAGACCTTCAATAAAAATTCAGGAACACAAACTTTTGATTGCTTCTGTCTCTGCTCCCAGCCATCCCAGGAGCCACATTATCCTCTGAAGTGTCTCTGCTCTTTCTGGAGATCCAGAATAACATCCTGGCCATGGCATAGATAGGAATCAGAGCCAGGAATTGAACACCTGACAGTTCTGAACTGGAGCAGAGGGAGACAGAATATGGCTAAGGTCAGGAGCAAAGCACTACTTCATGGTAATCCCTTCTTGGAGCTCTGAGAATCCCATAAGTGATGCCTTTGCTGGGAATGTCTTTGTCAAGGTGCCTGAAGAAAGAAGTTCCTCTTCCCTGGGTGTGAGATTCCAGTGCCCTGACCTGCAGGGGCTCAAGGAAGAGGAGGTGGCTGCAGCACAGAGTCACAGCAGTGCCTTTCTTTGGGCACAGAGTGCCTGGCTGCAGCTCTCCATGTGCTCAGTCTTCCCTTTCATCCAGTCTTTATACATCTCATTTATTTCTGGAAAACCCTTCCAGGAGGATATTTCAGATCCTGTTTGAACCAGAGCCCATGGACTGTTCTCTCTCCGTTTGCTGCCTGAAAAAATGGGGGTCTGAACCCACGTGTCTGCCTCTGCTCCTGGAACGCCTGAGGCACTGCGTGTTAATACACTCGCTGCAGCCCTCGCTCTGCGTGTCTGAGTCGCACTAAATCACTGCAGTGACAACAAGGCTCCTTCTGCAAGTGAACAGGGACATCTTTATGCACTGACAGAGCCAGAGCAGAGAGCACCTCACACTGTGCCAGAGGAAGGAGCCTGTAGGAACGGGTCAGGGGTCATGGAAATGTAGACACAGAGAAGCTCCTGAGCTCGAAAGGACTCACAGGGACAATCCAGTTCAACTCCTGACCCTGCACAGACGCCCCAACAATCCCACCCTGTGCCCCAGAGCATCATCCAAACACTCCTGCAGCTCTGGCAGTCTTGGGGCTGTGCCCACTGCTGTGGAGAGCCTGTTCAGGGCCCACCACCCTCTGGGGGAAGAACCTTTTGCTGAGGTCCAACCTGGCCCTGCCCTGACACAGCTCCAGCCATTCCCTGGGTGCTGTCCCTGCTCACAGGGATCAGAGATCAGAGCTGCCCCTTTGGGGGGAGCTACAGCCCCTGCTGAGCTCTGCCCTGAGTCTGCTCTGCTCCATCTGAACAGGCCAGGTGACCTCAGCCAATCCTTGTATGGCCCCTCTAGTCCCTTCACCATCCTCATGACTTTCCTTTGGACATTCTTCAACAGCTTCAGACCTTCCTTCCATTGTGTCCCCCCAGAGTGCCCCACTATTGCAGGTGAGGCTGCCCCAGTGCAGAGCAGAGTGGGACAATCCTCATGGATGTCTTTGCTGGCTCTGGGAGATGTGCTGGTGCTCCCTGGCTCTCCTGGATTTGCTCCCTGTGTGGAGCATCCCGGCTGCCTCTCTGTGCTCAGCGTGTGCCACCACATCTGGATGTGTTGGGGGAGATGACCCACATTAGCTCTGCCCATGGCTCCACTGAGTCTGGAAACTCACAGTCATGGCCGCTGTAAAAGAGGGATGTTTTACTACTCTTTGACCAAGAAAATGCTGTTCTCATGGACCTGCAAGTGGAGGCCACACCAGCATCGATCCCGACTGCTCATCTGAGTAACCACAACAGAATTCTGGAGTAAACTGCAATACACTCTGCTGCCCAGCTTCCTGCTGTTAGGTGAGGCTTTGCACTGAGCAAGAGCTGCTGTGTTCATCCCTCAGCAGAGCTGCTTGCCTGGCTGTGATCCTGCTCAGAGTGGTTCTTCATAGAATCATAGAATCACAGACTGGTTTGGGTTGGAAAGGACCTTAAAAATCATCCCATTCCACCCCCTGCCGTGAGCAGGGACACCTCCCACTAGCCCAGGTTGCTCTGAGCCCCATCCAAGCTGGCCTTGAACACTTCAAGGGATGGGGCAGCTTCTCTGAGCAACCTGAGCCAGGACCTGCCCACCCTCACAAGGAAGAATTTCTTCCTACTATCTAATATAAATCTCTCCTTTTTTAATTCAAAGCCATTCCCCTTGTCCTGTGCCTTGAGTTCCTGATTGCAGTTCCTCTGGGGAGATGGGATGGACAGCACCACGCTGGCTTGTTGCAGAAGTGCCACAGTGTGGGTAGGACACCCACAGCAGGCAGCAGTGCTTTGGTGGGCACTTCCCTCACTGCCCCATTGCAGGGAAGGGGCTGTTCTGGCCCAGGGCAGCAGCTCTGCCCCTTCCCCTCTGAGCACCCATTGCACATCACACGCTGACCCTGCCAGCCTGCAAGGCATGGACACACTCAGCCCAGGAGGTGGAGAGAATCTAAACCAGCAAAAATCCAACATAATGAGGCTTTTCAAACCCAAGAAGGTCAAAGGTGGTCATTGCTTCTAATTGGACATGTCTTGGTATCAGACAGATGGAGATGAGATGAAGGCTTTGGGTCAGGCTGAGTGTGTTCCCTGCATCCCCTCCCTGAGCTGTAGGAGAGCAGGGCCAGGTGAGTGTGTCATCCAGGCTGCAGTGCAGGGAAACAAGTCTCTCAGAGCCCTAAAACCTTTCCCCAGGAAAGCAAGATTAGTCAGAAAATCCCAGCAGGCACAGCATCAGGTGTGGGGTTTTTTCCCACCTTAACCTAGCCCATCACTCCTGAGGAAACTGGGACTTTTAAAGGATGAAGTGGGAGGAAGAATAACAGAGTTACTCAGTTGTCAGTTCTGCCTCTGGCTCTTGATACCACCCTGGGCATGTATCCTGCCAGCTCTGTGCTACAGTAGGGTGGAGATGAGCCTGTAAACCTTCCTTGCCTCCCAGAACAGAGAGTCAATTCATGAGCATCAGGAGAGCTTTGAAACTGCAGGCAGGAGGCTGTGAGAGAGGGAGATGCTGCAACTTCTGGGCTCTGAAATTCAAAGTAATGATCTTTTTCATTTCTTCCACAGCCTGCCAGGCTTTGACAGGCTAGAGCATCAGGGAAGAGCCTCAGCTGCATGGACCAGCACCTCTGTGTCTGCAGGTGGGATCCTTCTCCAGTCAGGGACTGGAGTTTGGCCTGGAAGAGCTGGAAAGAGTGGGACCAGCTGGGCAGGAGCTGCCACGGCAGCAGGAGGGGTGCAGTCTGAGCAGCCCCCCTTGTGAGAGCCATCAAGGGGTGCTCTCACTGCCCTCTGGAGATCCCAAGCTGCTGGTGGGGCTGTCTCTCCACCCCAGTCAGAGGGGTGAAAATAGGACTGGAGGGTCCCATAGCTTCCCCCAGAATATCCATTGTCCATCCTGGTGAGTGAGGTGAAAAAAGGACTGGAGCTTCTCCAGAATATCCACCATTCTGCAGCCTCCCTTCTGCAACCCCAAGGTCTTCTAGAAACACCTCAGCAGACGTCACAGGTTTCCAGCATTCCCATGTGCTCCCTGTCCTGCTGCCTGGCTCAGGGCTCTCCCCACCTCCAGCAGGACTGGATGGCTCTGTACCAATTAAATTCTTAATGAAGCTGATCAGGACACTGCATGGGTTTGCCTCACACTCCCAGGACTAGGCCTTTATCTCCCCTTCCAAGTCTCTGCAAAGAGCAGAAGGATTCTGACCCAAGAGCCAGCCCAGCGTTACTCCACCAGCCTCAGGAGCTGCTGCCGGCGATGCTTCCGCTTCAAGTCTCTGCCTCAATATCCAGGCTGGTCCTGCTCAGGGAGGCTCAAACAGGCTCTGAGGGATGTTCTGCTGGTCTCTGAGCACAGGAAAGCTCAGGCAGCAGGAAGGAACTGGACTGGCTCATGCCTGGGCACTGCAGTGCAAACCCCTTGCGATGGGCTCATCAATGATTCACACAGCTCAAAGCACCACAGACCTGCTGCAGCTCTCCCTCCCTGCCCTCTCCTCACTCCCACACAACATGCTCAGCTGGCTTTTCCACAGGGAGGATGGCTCGGGAAGATGTCTCAGGAAGGTACCTGAGGGCCCCCAGCACGCCCAGGGCTGGGGAAGGGATGTGCCAAAGCCAGGCTCAGCTTTGGGCTTATCTGCAGTGCAGAGTTCTGGGCCCCTTTGCTCCTGCCTGGAAGGCAGCAGGGCTGGGAAAAGGTCGGGCACTTCCCTAGACACATCTGCCCTGCTCTGTGAGGCAAGGGAAGGATGTGACCCCAGCCTGGTGGGGTGGGCTCCCTGGGCAGGGCAGCTCTCACAGGTCCTTGGCTGCAGTGAGGAGCTGGCAGATGAACCGTGTCATGAACACTCCTGCAATGCTGTCCTGGCAGCAGGGCAGGGTCAGTGCCCAGGGGGTGCAGGCTGGTGGATCCAGATGCACCTGAGCCCTTCTACCTCCTTGCTCTGTTACTTGCTCAGCCCTGTCTGGGACATGGGAACAGGGGGTTGGGTTTCTCCTGCCCCATGTCACACAAGGGGTGCAGAGCCAAGGCACGGAACTGACCGAGGGATGTGAGGCTGGGCATTTGGGATGCCAAGGTGATCAGTGCCCTTCTGGAGTCAGCACAAGGCATTTGGCTTCTGGCTCCATGGAAATAATTTTCCACATGTGAAAGGGGATAATGAGGAGCCAGCAGAGGCTGTGAGGTGTGAGGTGAACTGATGTGTGGAGAATCCTTCCACCCAAGAGCCAGCCATGGGAATGCTCCCAGCCACTCCAGCTTTGCAGAGGAGGCAGATGCCAGTCTCTGGGCACACATCCCCAGACCCCATCCCTAGACACAGAGGGTCTTGGGGTGCAATTTTTACAGCAGCCTTGCCAGTTCTGAGGTGAGATAGAGGAAGAAGATTTATTTTTGGCTGCGGTGAAGAGGGTGAGAAGGAATAACACTGTGATAAGAGGAGAGCCGTGTCATCAGGAGATAAGTCTGGGCATCCCCCCAGTTGGCTGGTGCTCCCACCCTGTTTGAGACACCGGTGGTTCTCACAACTGAAACTCCTGCCAGTGGGGCTTTCCCCTTCCCCTCTCCCATGCCTGTGTGACCACGGCTCCACATACACAGAACTGGCATGTGCCACCCCTGGGACACTCATCCTCCCAGAGAAGGGGTGGGGATGTGGAAAGAGGCATTTCTACCAGAGCAGCATGAAAGGGGGAAGGTGGTGCTTCTCCCCACTGCCAGGATGGAGTTGTGGAGAAGAGGAGTACCAGGGCTGCCTGTTCTCTGCTTGTGCCCACTCAGACATGGCTGCCCCAGGTCATTGTCACCTTGGGGGCAGCAGATCCTGCTGCAGAGCTGCCAGTGCTCTGGGGAGGCTCCGACCTGGGCTGGCTGCTCATTTGTTACAGGCTCCTGTTCCCGCTGTGGTCTCCTCTATGAGCACTCAGCTGCCTTGTCATCAGCCAATTCGATCCATCAGCTTCTTGACAGGCTCGGAGAATAAAAATAACCACCCATTTCTAAGTGCCTATTATGGCACTTTGAAAAATGCCTCCGCAGGCGAGCCTGAATTATTCCCAAAGTACTCATTTTTTAAAAACGTTATTTTAATGTAATAAATTATTTGTACTGAAGAGTAAAAGATTATCCGTGTACCCTGATAGCGCTCCCTGCACAGCCAGGGGTGTGAGCCTGGCCTCCCCTGGGGAGGGCAGAGTGGGGAGCTCTGGGGCTGGGGGAGCACAACAGCCCCAGGAGCTGCCACTGGTGGTCTCTGTGCTGTGGGGAAACACCAGTGGGGACCTGCAGAGCTGCCACTGCTTCTTAAAAAGGCCCACATCACCCAGGGAACCCTGAGCTGACCCAACAAAGTGCAGCATCCACTAGGGGAGGAAGGGCAGCCCCAGCTCCACGCGGTGGGAACTGCTCCTGCCCAGCCAGCTCATGGCTCCCAGAAGGAGAAGGCTGTTACTGCCAGGGTGGGAAGCTCCCAGGTGCCACCACAGCATCCACCCTGCAGCTGGGGAGGTGCTCAGGGGTCTTCTACACGGCCCTACCCATGTCAAGGGGGCTGGGATGGATGAAGGGAACAAACAAACACCTCCCCTGGGCTGGCTCTGGGTGCAGGGCTTGCTGAGCCAGGCAGGGGTGGCTTTGGGTCCCTGCACAGCCCAGCCCCAGGGACAGGCCAAGGTCACTGCACAGGAGCAGCTGGTTGGGTTTGGAGCAGGGAAGGGGCTCTCCTGGAGAGGCTCAATCTGATGTCAGGCTGAGGGAACTGGGAATCCTTCATCTCCCAGCAACCAGCCTCCTGGGAGCACCTTCTCCTCCCACAGGTGTCCTGATCCACACACACCCAGCAGTGCTCTCACCCATGTCCTGCAGCTTCCCTGCAGCTTCCCTGCAGCTTCCCTGCACCTGCAGCTTCCTGAGGACACCACAGTGACCTCCTCCCTGAGCAAAAGTGCTCAAAAAAACCCTGAGATGTTTTCAGCAGGATATTTTGGGTCCTTTTTTTTGTTTCCTGTAGTATTCCATGATATTTTTAATACCTTTGTTTTTTCTTTTTAAAAAAAACTGCTTGGGTTTAAGCTAAACCCCAAAATACTTATCCTTCACAGCCTTGTCTTGGTGGGGGAAAAGAAAAAAAAAAAAGGAAGATGAAACCTTATTTTGGATGAATGTTTTGGGTGAATCCAAAATAGGATGTGAGTTAGCTTTTTTTTTTCCTTAAACAGCAATTTATAAAATATGGATTGAAAGAGCAGAAAGGCTCCAGCTCATATTTCAAACAACCCTCCTGGGGGAAGCCAGACCCCCAGCACTGCCTAATGGGCTGCTGGGCAGGATGGGAAAGTGGGAAACCGTCAGTGCTGGAGGTGCGGACGTGGCACTGGGGGAGGACGTGATTCTGGGAAGGAGACCCTGGGACAGGACCCAGGTGTCCAACTCTGCCTCCAAGGGGGACCAGCACAGGGTGGGGACTGTGCCCTGCCTCTGCTTTGAGTCACCCCAACTGTGTGCCCACATCTGTGTCCTGAGCTTGTGCCTGGAGCTGGGCATGCCCTGGATCTGTGAGGGTTCTGCAAATGCTTTCCCACATTCTTCCCACTGCCCATCCCGGCCCGGGGGTCTCTTCCCTGCCAGACCTCCCCTCTGCGAGTCCCTTGATTATGGGGTAGCCATTCAAATCATTTTAATGAGCTGAGCTCGCTGCTGTGAGGCACCAGTAACTATGGCAACTTGGTTCCGAGGTGGCTGCGTGGTGGCTGTCAGGATCTGTGGCTGGGGAAGTGATTGGAGGAGACGGCTGAAGGTGGGAGCCCTTGGGGAATTTGGGCTCGTTTGCACCAGGGGTTTCACTGAAAATGGTGACAGGTGGCACTCAGGGGGGACACATGGCCAAGGTAGACACAGCCCCTTTGGCTGAGGACCCACTGCCCACAGTCTCTGGAGACCCGGTGTCTCTGCACCTTTGTGGTGATGGGACTGTCCCCTCCATCCCTGTCCAAGACATCCCCTTGCAGGTGCTGGCAAATTAGTCTTGGATTCCAACAAAGAGCTTGGGCCTTCAAGCACCCAGAGAAAGGGAGTTGTGGCTACAGGCTGGTGGTGGAGCTTTGCTGGTCTGAGAGCAGGATGTGGCCCATGGTCCCACCCGAGGCAGCACAGCCAAACCCTGCTCGGTGCTGCCACTCGTGCTTCTCCCTCCCTGCCATCCCTGCCACACAGCTCATCTCACACCTGGGCCACTCCTGAGGCATTCACAGGAATTCCAGAGTCTGTGTCCCTGTCGGCAGCAGGGAGAGCTGGAGCAGGCACATTCCCCCAGTAAATCACTGCCACCCCGCTCTGGCCTGGCTTACACAGGGTGCTGTGTTTGGGGAGGAAATAATTCTTATATTTTAGAGCCACTGGCAACCCTAAAAACTCTCTCCAGCTGCTGCAAACCCCTACAGTCACATCATTTATGCAGGTAAAACAAAGGGCTTGGGCACGGGCCCAGCACTGCCCAGCAGGTCAGACTGTGGGTCCCCCCAACGTGGTTTTGCCTGGATCCAGCTGGAATCCTCCCACAGCACAGCTTTGGAGAGGTTCTTCCCCCACGGGAAGCACGTGTGAGGCTTGTTTGGAAGGAGAATGGTGCTTGGATGCCCCGTGTGCCTGGGGAAGGGCATCACAGTGCCTGGTGTGCTGGGCACTCCTCCATCTGCTGTGGTGCCAGTGCTTCCCAGAACACCCTGGCACTCACACAAGGTGAGTGCCCTTTGGGCAGTGTGTGTCTGCTCTGTGCCATTCCATGGTGTGAGGACATGCCATGACAATAGATCCTCCCACACCAAAGCTCACCAGCCAGCCCTGCCAGTGCATTGCACAGTTCGCCCAGACCTTCTCTTGTGTCAGTGTCCCAGTTCCCCCTCAGGATCTTTAGTATATGAGGAGACCTTTGATCCCAGGGCTGGAGCCCCTCTGCTCTGGAGCCAGGCTGGGAGAGATGGGGGGGTTCACCTGGAGAAGAGAAGGCTCCAGGGAGACCTGAGAGCCCCTTGCAGTGCCTAAAGGGGCTCCAGGAGAGCTGGAGAGGGACTGGGGACAAGGCATGGAGGGACAGGACACAGGGAATGGCTTCCCATTGCCAGAGGGCAGGGATGGATGGGATGCTGGGAAGGAATTGTTGGCTGGGAGGGTGGGCAGGCCCTGGCCCAGGTTTCCCAGAGAAGCTGTGGCTGTCCCTGGATCCCTGGAAGTGTCCAAGGCCAGGTTGGACAGGGCTTGGAGCAACCTGAGCTAGTGGAAGGTGTCCCTGCCCATGGCAGGGGGTGGAGTGAGATGATCTTAAGGTCCCTTCCAATCCAAACCATTCTGGGATTCAATGAAACCAGAGTTTTTCTATAGACTCCTCTTTTTCTGCCCCATTACATCCCCACTGGGAATGGGATTGGTGAAGTTATTCCAGACTCATAGGTGTGTGTCTTGGATCAGGGTCTGGTCCCAGCTGAATTCCTCAAGCTAAGATTCAATGAGGTGCAAGGATTCTTTTTTTAAGCACCTCAAGGATTGCATCAGCAAAAAATTTGTGTTTATAGGCACAGTAACTGAAGCTTGTTTTTAGGGGGAAATGGGAATGAACAGAGAGCACAGGCTGGCTGGAAAGGTGGAAATTTCGAGGGTCACAGTTTACAGCAGAGAAATCCTCCTCTCCTGTGGACACCACACCTTGAAGTCTTCTCAGCCTCCAATTTGTAGAAGTTAGCAAAAAGGGAAATATTCTCAACTTATCTCTATATCTGAAAAAAGTGATTCCCACTCAGGCTGGTGTTGTTGTGCCTTTGTCTCCTTGCCCAGTGTAATTAATCCAGCTTGGATCCCAGTTACTGGGAATACTGCACAGGAGAGACACATAGACAACAAGTCGTAGGAATTTTTGGATGAATTCTGGGTTTTTCCACTGGAAAATGCTGATTTTTTTGGACACTGACACTTACTTTAAGAGGAGGTCGGTTTTGATTAATTTATTGAGTCAGAATAAAATTTGGAAGGAGTTCTGAATTTGTCAAAATGAAGTGTTTTGACATTCTCAAAGGAGAAAAAAACCACAATCTATTTTCCAGTTCAGATGACCTCTTGTTTTGAAATTTAAGGTAATTATAATTAAACATTTAAAAAAGGGGAATAAATAGTTTAAAATCAGGCTTGGAAGGGATGTCTCATGGATGTCTGTGGAATCTTGATTTTTCAGGACAAGCTGTGGTAGAACCCTTTGTGCAATCTGAGGCATCAGTAATTATTCTCACCTCAACTCAGGAAGTCACATGAGAACAGAGCTCGTCCTGCTGGAGTCACCAGCCAACAGTGCCAAAGCTTTTCCTCTTTTCAGGTTCCAGCAGATGGACCAGAGGAGTTGGGTCAGGATGACTTCAGCTCACAGGGGCGGGGCAGCAGCTCTGATGGCACATGTGGGACACAGAGCTACCAAAAATGACTTTTCAGATGATCCTGTTGGCTGCTGCCCCATCCTGAGCAGTCCCTGCTTTGCAGAGGCGAAGGAGAACCCTCCTGATCTCACACAAGGTGCAGCTGCACTCCAAATGGGTTTGGAGAGCTGAAGTTTCAGTACATCGTTAAGGAGCTGTTTGAAGCTCAAAATCACAAGATATTATCACAGAATCACAAAGTGCTTTGGGTTGGGAGGGACCTTGGAGTTCATCCCATTCCACCCCCTGCCATGGGCAGGGACACCTTCCACTAGCCCAGGTTGCTCCAAGCCCCATCCAACCTGGCCTTGGACATTCCCAGCGATGGGGCAGCCACAATCCCACATCTGGTACCAGTATTGGGTACCAAGGTCCCACTGGCACCTGTTGGGTGTGGGATTCACCCTGTGCTGCTGCTCTTCAGTTCCCACCTGCCAGAGGCTGGTGCATGGTGGGACAACAAGAGCCCCCCTCCCCTCCTGTCTCAGGGGCAGTCAGAAAGGTTTGAACCTGAAGGGAAAAGGTGTGTGAAGGTGTCTGGACCTGAGCACTTCCCCTGAGCACTTGAGCTGCTCTTTTTGGGGCTGCACAGATCCAGGCTTCTCCCCTGAGTGCCCAGCTCCAGCGGATGGCCGGGAGCCAGCAGCCCTCAGAGTCGGGAATGTGGGCTGGATCTGTGCACAGCCTGGCTTGGCTGTGCTGGCAGAGGATGTTCCACACTCTCCTCCTGGCACGGAGCAGCCGGGCGAGCAGCAGGGTGGGTGGGAGTTGCCAGCTTCCACACTCCCTTCTAGCCCAGGGAGTGCCTCTGGGCTCTGTAATCTCCAGCCACAAAACCCTCCTCCAAATTGCATTTGTGCTCATTGGAAGTGATTACATTTTCCTGGAAGGATTTGACCCTCTGGCTGCGATGGCAGCTTCTCCAAGCGGCTGCTGGCTGGAGACTGAGTGGAGTGACAGCCAGGAGGAGGTGGGAATGACCTTCTCCCCAGCCTTAGAAGCAGCTGTGGAGGCTCCTGGCTGGCAGAAGGTCACTGGGCAAAGCAGCTCTCCAGGCCACTGGGGGAGGTGTTCCACCCCAAGAGGAAGCACACAGGGCATGGAAGAGGAGTGCTGCAGATAATCTGCCTCACCAGCCCAGGATAAAACCCAGACAGGATAGAGAATGTGACACTGAATCATATCAGGTGCTTATGCAACACGAATGGCTGGGACCGGCCAAGGTTCAGGGGGCTGGGGGCTTGCCTGGGAAGTGGGTGGGTGCTGAGCTGTGGAGAGAGATCTCCAGCATTCACTTCTTGGCTTCGCAGCACAGTTAAAGGACCATAAGCAGCTCCTTCTCAGTCCTGTCCCTCTCCAGCCCCACAGAAATCCCAGGAATGTCACAACAAGAACATCCTGTTAACTTTGCAGAGCCCAGAAGACAGAGAGAAACTCAGCTCTCCTCTTTGTTTCATGGATGAAGGTCCCTTGGAAGCCCTAAGGGAGGAGTTCCCAAGGATGCTGGCAGCAGGGACACATCCAGCTGGGGGTGCACAGCTGGAGTCCAGACAAAGCTAAAACCACACAAAGCAGAGAAAGTTCATAGTCGACCCTTTCCTTTATGGGTGAGAGAGAGTCAGCCAGATTCAGCAAATCTTCTCTGTCAGAACATCCACAGAGCC
This sequence comes from Campylorhamphus procurvoides, assembly GCA_013396655.1. Taxonomy (NCBI): domain Eukaryota; kingdom Metazoa; phylum Chordata; class Aves; order Passeriformes; family Dendrocolaptidae; genus Campylorhamphus; species Campylorhamphus procurvoides. The sequence goes on along the minus strand of WBMV01009408.1, from coordinate 79,744 downwards.
CCAGTGCTGATGCCCTCGTAGGCAATGAAGTGCTGCCTGCTACCAAGAACAAGAAGAAATTATCAGTGTCCTTGGTACAACTCAGCCACCCCAAACACTGAAACAAGCAGGTTAACAGCAGCAACATTGACTTGTAGAGGTCTGAGGCAGCCTAGAGCAGAGAGGAGCTTTCAGTGACAGCCGAGCTCTGAAAGGAGGGTAGAAGACTCATTTTCAAATGCCCTGGCAGGAATCAATTTATAGGGTTTGAAGAGAAACAATCTTGAGATGGAGTCCTGGCCTCAGAGCTCTCAAAGAGCAGAGGGACAGAAACCTTAATGATTGCAGCAGTCCCTGTGGTTTTCCAAGCCATCATTTCAAGGAGGAAAGGTTTCAGACTGAAAAAGAGTAGGTTTAGGGAAGAAATTCCTCCCTGTGAAGGTGGCCAGGCCCTGGCACAGGTTGCCCAGAGAAGCTGTGGCTGCTCCATCCCTGGGAGTGTCCAAGGCCAGGCTGGACGGGGCTTGGAACAACCTGGGTTAGTGGAAGGTGTCCCTGCCCGTGGCAGGGGGTGGGACTGGATGGGCTTTAAGGCTCTTTCCAACCCAAACTGTTCAATGATTGTAGGACAGCCAGGTGTGACAGCTGGATGCTGTTGGGATCCCCCTCCATCCCTGAAGCCCAGAGGACAGAGGGGACCTGGGAACATCCTGCCAGCTCTGAGGGGGCTGTGGGAGGGGAGCCCAGCCTGCCACGGGGCTGCCTCCTTGTGCCTTCCTCCCCAGCAGCTGCAGGCAGGGATCCCTGCAGGTCCTGGGAGCGGGAGGGCTGTAATTACAGAGATAACTCACACCATGTCACCCAACAATGATACATGAAAATGCTACATAAACCCGTCTATCTGGAGCTCTGGATTTATCTTTCTGTCTCTCTATTTATTTCTTCCCCCACCCTATCGCTCGGGACCGAGCAGGAGCTGGAAATGCCAGCTGCTGGAAATGCAATTTGTTTTGATTCACCAACATCTCCCAAAATATCTCTGTGACCTCTTGATTTTTTTTTCAGTGAATTATGATAATGATGATTTTTACTTATATTAACAAACTGCAGCAACTCAACACAGCCAGCAAATATAGAGATATATATATAAAAACCTCAACCAAATATACACACATTACTTCTTCATTTAATTAAAGATGCCTTAAAACAGTATCAGACAGGGTGGCTTTTCTCTCTTCTGCTTTTCTAAAAGGCATCAGTACCAAATTTCTACCCTAATTATAACAATGTTTCTTCTAATGAAAGAATTCATTTGCCTCCTCTAATCAGCTGGTTGGAATTGCAGCTGATCCGTGTGGAGGAGGGGCTGCCAGGAGGGGCTGCAGGAGCCAACTCGCGGTTTCCAAGGTACCCCCGAAATTGGGAAGCCACATCCACACGAGGTGTGAGCTGGTGATGCTGCTGAGACCCCCATGGCAGTGCTGGCCTGTGCTCCCCAGGGAATGTGAGGTCTCCTGACTCTGCTTCCAGGAGGGGGAACCACGAGCAGCATCCAGGGGTGGAGAGGGGAACACTTTGCTGTTGGAAAGTGATGTCAAAGCACATTAGGCTGCTCTTGCTTCTTTCTCCATGGGGAAAAAAATAAAGATGTGGAGCCTAAAAGGTGGCTTCTCCCAGACCCTGGAAGGTCACAGGCAGCAGAAGTGCAGGCTCTGGGAAGCCCAGGGGATTGGGGGTGTTTCTGCTCACTGTGCACAGCTGCACAAGCCTCACTCTGCCTCCTCGGGGTCTTCTGTGGTGTTTGTGCTCCCCGATGGGCTTTGGGGTATTTGTCCTCTGCAAAGGGCTTTGGAGTCCCTCTGCTCAGGGTGCAGGACTACACAAGCCCCCCCCTGGCTCTTTGAGGGGCTTTGAGGTTTTTCTGCTCCTCATTGGACTTTGGGGTCCCTCTGTTCCTCAGTGGGTTTTTGGGTGTTTCTGCTCTTTGGTGGTATTTAGGGTATTTCACCTCTCTTATGGACTTCAGGGTGTTTCTGTTCCTTGATGAGCTTTGGAGTTTTTCTGCTCCCTGATGGGCTTTTAGGATGTTTCTGTTCCTCAGTGAGATTTGGGATGTTTCTCTTCCTCGATGGGCTTTGGGGTCCCTCTGCTCAGGTGCAGGGCTGCCCCCCCCCCGGTGGCCCCCACTGCAGGGTGGCTGCTGGGACCCCTGCACGTTGGGGACTCAGTGTCTCACCCTCACTCTGCTTTTGGTCTAGGAGCAATGGGGTTTGGGGGGCTCTGAGTGGGATAGTTGTGTCCCCCATCCCAGTCCTGCCACAGTGGCACCCAGGGTCCTGTCCTTCCCAGATTCCTGGAGCAGAGGGCTCAGCACAAGCTGCTGGAGGTGGGGACAGTGCCCAGCTCCCCACCTTCTGCAACAGGAGACCCCACAGCCCAGCACAGCCTCACAGGCCCAAACAGCCCTTTTTCCAGCCCCATGCAGGTGATTTGGGAGGGCAGGGGAGCTGCAAACCAGGGGACAACAGGGGTAATGATGATCACAGCAGGTCTGTAAGACTTTTCAGGACGCCTGGGTGATGATCTGCCTGAAGAGAAGCAGAGCAGGTTTCTCTAGGCCTGAAGGCTTAAAATGGTCAGTGGACATTAATGATATCTCAGGGGAACTCATTCCATCAGTGACTGGTGACAAAAGACCTGAGAACATGATGAAGGATGTCTCAGGAAGGTGGTCCAGAGGTCCAGGTGATGCAGGTCTTCACACAGCCCTGGTCTGGACACACCTTCTGCTGCCAAGAAAGTCACTCATGCATCTGGAATGACAACATTAAGTGCAGGACAAGACATTAGGAACATTTCTGTTCCCTGATAGGCTTTGGGGGAACTGGGGACACCCCACACCACAGATTCATGGTATAGTATGTGCAGTCACAGCATAGCAGTGTGGAGTCACCTCCTGCTCTGCAAGAAAGCATTCCCCCAGCCCAGCAAGCTGTGATCAGTCTCACACTCATTACAAAGGCTCACTCAGAAAAAAGCACCAGGCAATGTAGGGGCAGTTCCAGGGTATGGATAACTGAGAGCAAGCCCTGCTCTTGGGAGACCTTGGGAGAGCAGAGAATTTGCTGAGTGGTGCCCCAAAGCTCCAGAGTGTGAGTCTGACTTTGTCTTGGGAGGGATGTGGGTTTAGCTGCACGTTGCAGACTCAAGTCACCAAGGAGGAGGGTGGAAGGTGCCAGGCTCCATGCAAAGGTAGGGAGAACCTCCCAGCAGCATGTGGGTTTCAGCAAATAGGGCCTCCTTGAGCCTTCATACATGAAGAGATGGGAGAGGTTAATGTTCCAGTCACTGATAATTTGTCATTTCCCATTTGCAGATCTTCTGCTCCAGGATGGAGTCAGTGCCCAGAGATCTGCTCCTGCCTGTGGGCTTGTGCAGGGCCTGAGGGCACCAGGGGAGCTCCAAGATGCAGAGCAGAGTGCTACTATCACTGTAGGTGCCAGGGATGCTCCTGGCAGTTTGCACAGGCCATGATTCATAAATCAAAAAGCACCTTAAGTTCAGCCACAGCTGGACAGGGTGGGATGTTGTATCCCAGCCTCCCATCTGGCTCCTCAGCAATCAGAGAATCATGGAATTGTTGGGGTAGGAAGGGACCTTAAAGCCCAGCCAGTCCCACCCCCTGCCATGGGCAGGGACACCTTCCACCAGCCCAGGTTGCTCTAAGCCCCATCCAACCTGGCCTTGGACACTTCCAGGGATCCAGGTGCAGCCACAGCTTCTCTGCCCAACCTGTGCCAGGGCCTGCCCACCCTCATAGAGGAGAATTTCTTCCCAATATCCCATCTCCCCCTGCCCTCTGGCAGTGGGAAGCCATTTCCCTTGTCCTGTCCCTCCAGGCCCTTGTCCAAAGTTCTTCTCCAGCTTTTTTGTAGACTCCACTTTGGAGCCTTCTCTTCCCCAGCATTTCCCCCCAGCACCACTCACCCATCCTGCTCTGTCCTCTCACACCACTCCAGTGATGGAATTTGCAGACCTATGGACACAAACCCTTGCCTCCTTTTGTCACAAGTTTTTGGGAACTGCAAATGGAGCAGCTGGAGCAGGAGCTTGGAAAGTGGCTGGAGAAATCCAGTACCTCTGGATCAGCTCTGGCAGAGGCTGAGTCAGGGATGATGAGGTGTTGAACACCACCACCAGAAGATTCTGGTAAGAATAATGCAGCTCTTTAGCTGTGTGGTGAAACCAACAGAAGGGTTTAAGCCCAAAATAAACCAAACATAACTGATTAGTGCCACTGCCCCAAAAGTCACATTTACCCTCTGGGTCACTGGCACAGACATGGGCAGGGGTAGAGGTTAATCCATGTCCTTTAAGACACAAGGAGAGCTAGAGATCAGCCAACAGCCCACATGTGTGTATGAACCCTGCAAGTAAACATGGGCACAAGGAGGTTCTCAGTTCCTCCCACCTCCCACAGGTATCTCCTCCCAGGTCACCCTCCTGGAAGATCTCCAGAACAGATGGATCTCCTCATGCCTAGGTGTTGCTTGTCATGCCTTAGGCTATATCAAATTTCCCTTCAGGGTACCTGATTGCTGAGCACCAAACCTCACTGTGACTCAGGACAGCTCCAGCCTTCCACACTCCCTCCTGTCATTGAGCAGGAGGGGCTCAGGGGCTTGTGCTGCACTTTTGATCCAGGAGGAACATCTCACCAACATATCAACACCCATCCATGCCAGGGAGTGTCTGGCTGGAATAACCTGAGCCTTACCTGAGCATACTGACTATTTTCTGTCAGGTACAACAGTGTTTTAATGTTTAAATAAAATTTTATATCACCATAATAATGGAAACACAAAACAGCTGGAAACTGAGCTGTGAGAAGAGGTCAGACTGGGCTGGGCTTGGAGCAACCTGGGATACTGGAGGCTGTCCCTGCCCATGGCAGGGGAGTGGAACAAGATGAACTCTAAGGTCCCTTCCAACCCAAACTGTTCTAGGATTGTATGGTTTTATTAAGAGAGGTCCAAAAGGAGATGAGGAAACAGCACCCGTGCAGGTGGCCCTGCACTGAACAGTCACCTGCCTGTCCCCTCACACCCCGGGGAACACCCAGGAGCTCCACACCTCGAGTGACCCCCACAAGATCCCCCAGACCCCCCCCCATCCCTCCTGCACAGCCCTGCACTCACAGGGACACCCTGGCTGGGCATACACGAGGTTCACTGGCTGCTCTCCCCTCCCGGGGCACATGCAGGGATGCAGTGACAGAGGCAGGGATGAAGGACGGATGAAGGACGGATGAAGGATGGATGAAGCATGCTCACATGCTGGAGCCATCAGTGCCATGGGTGCTCATGTGACAGTGGCAGGGTCTCTCTTTTGCCTTCAGTGGTACAAATGCTCTCTCCAGAGCAGCACGTTCCCCGCCACCGCTGATGCAAACACATGGTGCGTTTATGCACAAGCTCTTGCTCGTTCTCAGTAATGACATTGGGGGTGGCAGCTCCCGTCTCCTCCCGCTGCCTCCCTCCCTTCCAAGCACCCTTGTCATTTCCCTTCCCTTTATCGACAGCCTTTAATGGGATGAGTCTTTTGCCAGCAGAAAGGAGCCAATGTGTTCTCAGCGGCTGTCAAAGGCACTTGGGCTGCATAAAGAGCCTCCCATGTGGGCTCACAGTTAAAATATATATACATACAACAGACAAAACTGTCACCAACGTGCCAGAACCATCATTAGCACTTGATCTTCCCAGCACAGAGGACATGCCTCAGTTAGTTATTTTCATCCCAAAGCCTTTTATTTTAATTTTTTTTTTTTGGGGGGGAAGCCGGGCTGGGGAAGGGGACTTTGTTTCCCCCACACCACATGGAAGAAACAACACACAGGCCTGGTGGGCACATTATGTTCCCAGTAAGGAGCTGTGGTATCTCTGTGAAATGCTTATAGAAAGCATCAGACAACCTCCCAACCTGCCTATCCCCCTGCCACCCTTTGGATAAGCTCTAGATGAGACTAAGCCAGCTGGGAAGTGCAGGAAAGGTTTTCTATGTGGCATCAAGAGGGAGCAATAATGCAAGGATGGGCTGAGCAAGGGAAGGAGGTGTTTTCTCTGACAAACCTCTGCTAAACCAGCACATGAGGGCCCTGCAGCCCCTGGAGCTCCAAAGGCAGACCTGGCAGGTGTCATGTGGGGAGGGAAAGGTGCCTTTCCTGTGGATTAACCCTCATTGCCCCCTCCCGTCATTCTCTGTAAGGTGCAGTGATCCAATGCCTTGGTCCTGTGGGGTGGGCTGGGGACACCATGCAAAACGAGGAAGAGGCAGGCACAACATCTGTCTGTCTGCTTTGCAGCTGTGCCTATGGCCTCACCCATGAGGACAATGTTGGCTTTCCCACATGGAATCAGATGATGCAGAAAGGACCTGGCTCACCTGCATGATGCTGTGGCAGATCCACTTCCTTGCCTGCAGGAGAGGAGCTTCTGCTGGCACCAGCAGCAGGATGAGCAGGATGGGAGTCAACAAAGGAATTCCTTACAGGCACCTCTGCATCTCCTGCTGCCCATTCCTCCCTGGGAGGGTGGGCAGGCCCTGGCACAGGTTGGGCAGAGAAGCTGTGGCTGCCCCATCCCTGGAAGTGTCCAAGGTCAGGCTGGACAGGCTGGGCTTGGAGCAACCTGGGCTAGTGGAAGGTGTCCCTGCCCATGGCAGGGAGTGGGAATGAGATGGGCCTTAAGGTCCTTTCCAACCCAGACCATTCTGGGATTCTATGACATACTCCAGTAAATTTCAGGGAAGATCACACTCATCAACATCTCTACATAGATGGGTTCTGGGAGGGCAATTCCCTGTGACTACAACCACAGGGATTTGTCTTCTTCCACTGATACTGATCTTTGCAAATGTCCTGCCAACAATCTTTAGGCACAGACACAGAAAAAGGGATCCAGATACCAAGAGGAAATTTTCTTTAAAGCAGAAAAGGCTCTGACAGGCCAAGCATCCTCTGGCTCCCCAGCTCTGGGAGTATGATCAGATTATAAAGCCACCAACTTTTTTTGGTTGGACTTGATGATCTTAGAAGTCTTTTGCAACCTCAACGATTTAATGATTCAATGACTCTGTGACTGCAGCAGCTCTTCCTGCTGACCAGGAGTCTCCCCTGGCACAGTGCTGAGGGTGTTCAGGGCTGCTGAGCCTGGAGCTTCTGCCGCCCAGCCAACTTTGGTCTCCTAAAGCAGGACCAGGCACAGCATCCCTGGAGCTGGGATGTGGCAGGTGATGCAGGAGGCTGTGATTCTCATCCCCCTCAGGAACAGCCACAGGAGCCTCCTGGATTCCCAGTGAAATCCTCTGAGACCAAGCAGGAGAAAGAGGTGGAACTAGACTGGTAAATCCATGGGGGATGCCCCACAGTTGCACAGACACAAAGAGAGTCTAAATTCATCTACTAAATTATTCACTGGGAATTTTTGCTCTGTTCTAGTAGACACACAACCAGCAGCTATATAATAGGGAAATTCAGTATATATCATAGTAGTTAGACACGTATCCATTACACACAGCAGTTGTTAATCTTCAGTGAATGTATTTAATAATAGCTATTTATGTACCATACATTAACTACCCGTTTTAAGCTTCAATTGAATGCATATTTGAGACCCTTAATTCAAAGCAGTACTTAAAGCTGAGGCTCTGAGTCACAGTAGTAAGGATTTCAAAAGGGGGGTGTTTAAGTACTTTGGAATAAAGAAAAGCTTTAAAAAAAACCAAAAACTAAGACATCTAAAGAGGTTTGTTGCACTTGAAATCCCTCCTGGGTAAAAGGCTGGAGCCATGTGGCTGAGAGGGAAGCCCTGGGCAAAGGAAAGCATGAAGCAAAGGAGAGAGGTTTCTAGGTGGCCTGGAGGCACAGGAGCCCCCAGGAGCACAGCCTTCCTTGGGGGATGAGCCAGGCTTTGCAGCTGCCCCCAGGTAGGGGAGGGTGCCCTGGGAATGGCCTGATGGCAGCACTGCTGCTGCCTGGAGCCAACTGCAGCCCAGGGTGTGTGGGGAGGGTGGGGAACCACTGGGTTATCTCCAGCCTTGCAGATAAACCCACCATAAATCTTCCTAAAAAGGGGGGGATAAAAAAAGAATGGATTCCCAGAGAGGTGCTGGAGTCCAGATATCCCCCCAGGGGTGCCCAGGGCACTGGGGCTCTGAGTATCCTGGGGCCAGGGTGGATGCTGGGCTAGAACATCCTCAAACACCTCAAAAAATGATACCTTGATGATTTTATTTTAATCAGCTCCTCCATCCCCATCTAATACACAACCATCAGACCAGACAGAGGGGGAGCAAGAGGTGGTAGAAATAAAGGTTCAAAAAGGGACCCAGTTGTGAGCCAGGGGCACTGGACACCCCCACAGAGACCAGCATGGACCAGCATGCCTCCCTTCTGTCCTGCACCAAGTGGCTCTTTGCTCCAGCCTTCCTGCTCTCCCACCAGTTTTCCCCCTATTTTTTTGACTGTTTCCTAAATTAGCCAAGCTAAAATAAGCTTTCCTATGAGTAGTGAAGCCATAGCACCTGCTCTTCTCTCAATTCATGTCTTGGAGAGTGAGATGTCATCAAAGAATCCTGGAGGTTGGACAGTCTGAATTGGACTTTTCTGTGGGGATTTTCTGGGGTCTGACACTCTGGTTAACATCCCATTACTTCCTCTTGGACAAGAAAAGGCTCTGGAGAGATCTTAGAGCCCCTTCCAGTGCCTAAAGGGGCTCCAAAAAAGCTGAAGAGGGACTTAGGACAAGGGCTGGAGGGGCAGGACAAGGGGGAATGGCTTCCCACTGCCAGAGGGCAGGGGCAGGTGGGATATTGGGAAGGAATTGTTCCCAATGAGGGTGGGCAGGCCCTGGCACACATTGGGCAGAGAAGCTGTGGCTGCTCTGTCCCTGAGAGTGTCCAAGGCCAGGTTGGTCAGAGCTTGGAGCAACCTGGGCTAGTGGAATGGGAGATTTTAAGGTCTTTTCCAACCCAAACCAATCTTTGGTTCTGTGATTCTATTTTTCCCTTTGTGAGAGCACTGACTTGAATTTCCCATCCTGTTTCATTCCACATCCCCAGTCTCCCATTGCATGTCCCAGTGATTCAGACTGATGAATTCCTGTGTCCAGGAGCACCACTTTCTCTCCCCTCGGAGCAACAGCAGATGCTCAGGGACCTGTGCAAGTGCAAAACCAGGATCCTCTCCTGATGTCCAGCCAAAAGACTCCTAACTTGAAGCTGCCTTGGAGTCCAACATCCCTTGATGAGTTTTCCTCTGGTGAACCTGCCTGTGGAGTTGGACATTTTGACTGTGTACTCTGGAAGTGCTGTCTCCTATTGAACATGAGCATGGGTCCATCAGCTCTGTGGGAAGCCCTTGGTCCTTGTGCTGGAAAGGGAGAGGAGCCAACACCAGCCCACTCTCTGGGACACACATGATTTTACCATCTCCTGCCACATTCCCCATCTCTCAGGAAATGGGGCCAGAACTTCCCAAGCTTGAAGGCAGAGCCCACCAGGGATTTACAGAGGGATAGGCTGACAGCAGGTCTTTATATTTCTGGTCTTTATTCCTTTCCTAATAATTCCTAACATTTGATTTGCTTTTTTGAAGCACTGCTGAGCACAGAGATGACATTTTCAAAGCTACCTGTATTATAACACTGAGATCTTGTTCTTTAGGAGTGACAGGCAGCTCACAGGGCTTTATTTAATTCATAAAGTCAGGACTGTATTTTCCCATATAAGTTAGTTTTCATTTATCTACATTGAATTTTATCTGCCATTTTGTCACCAATCACTTCATATAATAAAGTCTTTCTGCAGCCCTTCACAATTGGGCCTTATCTTTACTACCAAAATAATTCAGTACGTCCAGCTGAAGGTGTTATTTCAAAAACAGACAATTGATGCTAATGAGCCATCTGTGGTGGCAGTCACATAGCTAAACCAGGTGAGCTTCAGAAGGGATGTGAGAGCAAACCTCCACATTATCCTCCTTGGGACACAAGAGTTCCCAGCACCCTGGTTGAACTCCTCTCCTCATGTCAGACCCATCCAGGCAGGAGTCAGGGCTGTGGCTCAATGCAGAACCCTCACAGCTCTCACAGGTCTGGCTGGGCATGAACTTCCTTCTCACTCCCACCTTTCTGCCCAAATTGAGGTCCCTGAGACTTCCCAAGGTGCTGCTGGAAGAACATGTGGTCCCAGGACAGTGTCCTGGTACACCCTGGGGTGCTGGAGCTGAGCAGAGGGAGGTGCAGGGGGCTGGAGGCTGAGGAGGGGGCAGAGGGAGTGGTGCCTGTGGCTTTGGCTTGCCCTGAGCCCGGGCTGTGCCTCTCTGGGCCATCCCAGAGGTCACCCCTGCAGTGTGTGAGCCCCTGGCCCAGCACACAGCCTGGGACAAGGGGGTTCCATGGCTGTTCCTGGGCAGGGAGGAACAGGTGCTGGTGCCACGTGTTCTGCTCCAAGCACCTCAGGGCAGGGCTGGGTTTTCATCCTGTGCTGGTGCCATGGCCAGCACATGGACCCCTGATGGTGCCAGTCTCTGACACAGATTGGAATACAAGGAAAGAGTGATTTCCCCTGAAAGGCCACAGCCCACAAATCCAAAGCAGGGCAAGAAGACTACAAAAGGAATATTGTCATCAGAAGAATGTGAGCTGACCCAAACTGCCTTGCCCAAAACCTCAGACCACAACAGGCACGGGGAGGAGCAGAGCCCAGGACCCAGAACTCCGTGTCAACCAACCTGTCACCTCCCTGGGTGCTCTGTTGTGGCCTCCTGCATTTCCCTGGGTGCTCTCCTTGGTCCATAGTCCCTGTGTCACCAGAGAGTCACAAACAAGTGAGTGATGAGAGGGCACCAACCAGGACAGCAAGGTGGACCTGTGGTACAGTTCTGGAGACAGGCTAAACCCACAGACATCTTGGGGAGCTTCACTCCCTCTAGGCTTTCCAATTCCAACCATGCATATGAGAAATCACTTGGCTCCCACAAATGCCAGGAAGTGAACAGGAACACCCTGCTGGAGCCAAAGCACTCACAGGGTGGATGAAGCAGGATGAAGAGGATGTGTCTCCAGAAACTCTTATCTGAAGTGCTGGAGAAGCAGCAGATTCCCCTCCTCACCCTTGAGGCCCTGAGGACAGGGCAGGGGGGTGAAGCAATGGGCAGCCCCACTGCTGGCTGCTGTGTGGGGAATGGGAAGGGAAACCCCTTCCCGCTGCTGTGACCCAGGGCTGCTCTGGACAAGGAGGAACATGAAGGGCTGGTGATTTGGCCTTCCTGTTCCTTTGCAGTGATGCCAGATCTGGGAACGTGCTGGACACACAAAACACAACCCTGCTTTATAAGCAGCAGTGTCGGGATTGCAGTCCCAGAAAGGAGGTTTCCCCTGGGGCTTGTGTTCCCAAACATCATCTCTGAGAGCAGCAGGGTGACTGCAATGGAGGTGCCATGGAGCTTCTGCAGCTTGGTGCCCCAATGCCTGGCACAAAAATGGTTGTCCCACTGCAGCAGGATCTGGGGGTCCCCCTGGCACCCCCGGGTAGGATCAGCTGGAGCAGGAGAGCAGGTTTGCTCCCAGGTGGATTAAATCATCCCTGTCCCATCCACTTGCCTGCAGTGAACTGGCTCGCCCTGAGTTGCCACCAAAGGGCACAGAGCAGGACACCAGGGAGCAGAGTGATGCTGTCACTGCTCTAGGGAATAGTTTCTTCTGGGGGCACCAGTGGTGTACCATGATACCAGTGGGATACCATATTGGATGAGAGGGCCAGACATGGGGCCACATGGAGATTCCTCATTAGGATGTGGAAGGAACATCACCTGTGTCCCCCCATCCCTCCCCTGATGTTTGATCACCCCAGAGAAATCCCCCTTCTCTCTCCTTCTCTTCCACTGTTTCTGCCTCTTCCCTTGCCCTGACTCTGCAGGCAGGTGGCCTTAGGGGGGCATATGTATTGCCCCACTGATGGAGGTCAGGCAGTGCAGGGGAAGGGCAGAGCTGCTGCCCACAGGAGGATCCCTAGAACAGCCTTGAATCCATCACAGAACCACAGAATCCTTGAGGTTGGAAAAGCCCTCCCAGCCCATCGAGTCCACCCTGTGCCTGATGCCCACCTTGTCCCCCAGTCCAGAGCACTGAATGCCATGGCCAGTCCTTCCTTGGACACCTCCGGGGGAGGACTCCAAACTTCCCTGGGCAGCCCCTTCCAACGTTTAACAAGCCTTTCCATGAAGAAATTCCTCCTGATGTCTAAGGCATCATCACAGCCTGTTTCAGGCTGTGCTTGGGACTGACTGGCCAGCAGTGTGGGTCACACCTGGGTCATGGTTGATGTCATGCCAAGGGGCCTGACTCCCTGGGAAGAAGGATTTGGCTGGCATGGTCCTGTGGAGACTGGGAAGGAACCAGAAGTGGCACATTGTGCTTGCTTTTCTTTGTGCTTCCCATTTGAGACAACTGGGAAGCTGGACAGAGAAGGGACCTTTTCTGTCACAGGCACCAATGATCTGGGAAAACGGCCTTCCTGGCCTCTCCTTTCCAAAGATTAGGCCAAGAAAAGGTGCAAGGACAATGTGGTTTGATTTTTTGGCCAGGTAGGAGAACTTCACCCCACCCAAGCCCAGGGTTTCTGCTTGATCACAGAGGACCCTGCAGCAAGATACCCCAGTGAATGAAGAGTTTTGAGTGACAGAGACACACCAGAGCAAGCTGTTGGAGGGTTTATCTCTCTGTCTGTTAACACTCAGCTCCCCATTGCAGTCTGTCTGGCTGCACCCTCTCCAGCTGATACTGTGCCTTGGTCTGCCAACCAACAGCTTTGGGGTATCTCCTCCTCTCTAAGGCACTTCCAAACTCAGAGGAGTCAGATATTAATGTTGTCTTGGATTTAACAGTGATGAAAACCTTGCCCCTCTCCCATTACACAGCAGGTTTCCAGCACCTCAAACCATCCTTTGAGTTGTTTTCTGATGATTCCCAAATTTGCCACAATATTTTTAAAAACATGGACCTCTGGCATAGACAGGGCATGGAGGGGTTATCTGGGTCAGCTGTGTCCAAAGGAAATGCATGACCAAAGGTAATCCATGTCCAAAGGTAGTGACGCATCCAAAGATAATTCCATGTCCCTGCTACAGATACTTTCCTGCTTATGGAGCGAAGAGTAGTTTCAGGTCTGGTGGCTGCATCGGGATGGCTTCTGGTTTGTTCCTTATCCACAACATCCATTTCAAGGTTTTACTTTGTAGGACACAGTCACCTCTCTTTGTAAATGCCAGATCATCCCTCAGATTTGAAAGTGGATTTTGCCCTTTTTTAAAAATACAGAAATTGGAATTTTTTTGCTTTTTATGCACCAAAAGCTGCATGGAAAAGAGATTCCTCTGAGATTGCTCTCAAACTGTGCATTTGTTTGTTTGTTTTTAATGTTATTCAAGCCTGGAACAAAGATAAAGGTTTTCCAATTTATTGTCAAATTGATTTTCAAAGGGTTTGGAGACAACATTTCATTTGACAGTATCGGAATACATCACTTCAATCAAGCTTTTGGATTTTTCCAAATTAAATGAAAGGGAGTTTTTAAACTGAAGAATGTTTCAGACCCAAGAAATCAAAACATTTCATTCTGAACATGTCAAAATGGCCATTTTAAATGTTTTCACATGTTTTTTTTCTCCAATAAACAAGATCGGGCAAAATCACCATAATTTTACAAAATACTTCAGAGCTGACACACTCGTGTTTCCACCATTAAAAAACTCACATAGAACAAAATTCCTTAATCTCCTCTCCCAGGGTGGCGCTTGGGGGGAAAAAAACCCAGCCACCAAGAATGCACATACTGGAATTCCCGGGCAAAAGTCCATTTGTTCATTCATTCATTCTCTGGATAAACAGCATTTCCCAGTCCTGCTTTTTGTTGCTAAACTGCAGCACAGAGCTCTGGTGGGATCGCTGCCCTGAGCCAGCAGATTGCTCAGGTGCCCACTGGTCTGCAGGAGGGTGAGCTGGGCAGCATCCCCTCCGTGTCACATCCCAGGTCATCACCCTGATAATTGTCCTTCCCCTCCTGGCCCCAGATGAGAAGTAAAAACACCTTGGCACAAATCTAAAGAACATGTTGGCTTAATGGTCACCAGGGGGGCATTTTCGTCCTGAGCACATCCATCACCCCAGAGAGTGTCACCTCCCAGGGCTGGAGCTTTAGGCTGGAAGGGCTCTGGCAGGCTCTGCTCCCTTGGCACCAGCACTGCTGCACCCCTGGCTGAGCCAGGCTGGGCACGGGATGGGACTGAGCACCCTCCAAACAGTAACACTGCAAATCTGACCTTAATTCATCTCAACAAACCCACCCAAGGCTGGCTCTGGGCTTGGGTCTGACCCACACCAGCTCTCCAGGAACTCACAGAATCACAGAATCTCCTGAACTGGAAGGGACCCACAGGGATCATCCAGTCCAGCCCCTGGCCCTGCACAGAGACCCCAACAGTCCCACCTTGTTCCTCAGAGTGTTGTGCAAACCCTCCTGCAGCTCTGGCAGCCTTGGGGCTGTGCCCACTGTCCTGGGGAGCCTGGGCAGTGCCCACCACCCTCTGGGGGAAGAACCTTTTCCTAAATATCCATCCTTCTTTCTCTCCTGGAGCTCCTGCCAGTGTCTCTTGGCTTGCACAAGGGACATCCTGTGGCAGAGGACAGAGACCCCCACACCAGCCTCACATCCCTCAGCATGAACTGCCCAGCCCTGCCCTGCCAGGGCAAGAGGAGCTGATCTCCTCTGCTCCCCAGCTCCCTCAGTGATTGATTTATGGAGTGTGAGATTGAGGGCTGGAGCTGTAACAGGGAGCTTTGAAATGAATGAAATTGCAAAGAGGATTTGTGAGTGTGACTGAGTTGCTCTGGCAGTGACACCAAGCAAGGATGCTATGCCAGGTGGGGAGGACAGAGGGGCAGGAGGGGCTGCAGAGAGAGCTGGGACCTGGTGCCAAGAGTGAACAGGACAGACAGGCAGAATTCTATTCTTCTTTTCCTGATGTGCAGTAAAAGAAATCATGGAACTGTAAAATATCCTGAGCTGAAAAGGACCCAGAGGGATCACATCCAGCTCTTGGCCCTGCACAGACACCCCAACAATCCCACCCTGTGCCTGAGAACATTGTCCAAACACTCCTGGAGCTCTGGTAGCCTCGGGACCACTGCTCTGAGGAATCTGGTAAAGGACCAACACAGCAAGAGGGTCTTACTGATCATCATGGACTTGCCTTCATTAAGTCAAGGCATCTTAATGGGTGGGAGAACCTCTCCTCTCGAGGGTTTTGTGCATCGTAACCCTGCTGTGCTGTGAACATGCCACCCTCGGACACTGAACAGTGTCAGTGGGTTTGGTGTCACCTGCACATCGTGTCCCCTGAGTGGACAGACCCTCTGTCACCGCAGGGCAGCAAAAACATTGGAAAGGAATTGCAAAACCCCTTCAGCCACCCGCTTTTGTGGGGCCTTGTGACCGGTCGAAATTGGCCAAATACCAAGAGCCAAAGGGCCCAGGACAGAGGCCCCAGGGGGAAAAAGGGAGAAGGGGGGGGGGAAACCCACAAAACCGAACTTCAGTAGAGCTAAAACAGTTTATACATATTTACATATATATACATGTATATACAGAGGAGAAAAGAGAAAGAAAACAAGTTTTCACTTCCCTCTCACCCAAACAGCTGCCGTTCCTGTATCTCGGGACACCTCCCGACCCTCTGGCTGATCAGCAGACCCACACCCACAGCCCACTCCCACAGCAGAGTGACCACAGAGAGCTCCTCTGCCCTCCAACACTGCCAGAAGAAGGACTGACCCCTGACTTCCAACTCCCCCTCTTTATATCTTTGCTTACATAAAGAAATGAGATGGAATACTTCCTTAGTTATGACCCAGTTACCAGGAAAAGCCCAAACCAAAACCACTACAGGCCTCCATTGGTTTTGATTCCTGATTGTTTCTTGGAGAGTGGGACCCCCCTACTGCTCAGGTGGGAGCCCTCGCTCTTTAGCACCGAGGAGACTTTGCAGTCCAACGTGGATGTACCAGTGCCATGAGCACCCTGGGGCTGGAAATGGGAGTTCTGGCTCTCACCTTACGTGCCAGGGGTTAAACTTCGCCCTCAGCTCCTCACATGCTGCCAGAGTAGGAACTTGTGCCCTGAGGGTTTGTATTATACTGGGCATCTGAACCTGCTGTGTCTGAGGTTCATGACTTGTTTGAACAGTGTCCAAACCCACCGTTTCATCGCTCCTGGTGCACTCTGTGCCCCTCCTCAAACCCCAGCAGGAGCTGCCCTGGGATTCAGGGTTAAGTTTTACCTCACCCATAGCCTTGAACTCCCGTGGGTCGTGCAGCAGCATAGAGGTGGGGAAAGGAGTGGATTTAAGTACTTCTAAAGCCCCTGATGGTGAAACACAGCCCTGCGCGCCCCTGGCACGGGGCAGTCCCCCTGCAGCACAGCTGCGGCACAGCTGGAGGGGCAGCTGGAGCCCCAGGCACACCGGGCAGAGCAGAGGGAGCCCAGCCCGGAGCAGGGATGAACGTGCCTTTCATGGCACTCAGCTCAGCACCGAGGCAGTCACACAGCACCCCCCGGCCGGCCCCGGCGCAGCAGGACACTCTGATCGAAGCCCGATGGATCGAGGCAGATCAAAGCTCCCCTTTTATCTCGGTCTCCCTTCTGCCTCCTTCCACAGCTGGAGGGCGTGTGTTCCCCTGCTTTGTAGATGCTCCATCCCCTTCTTTAAATCTTCACTTAAAGCCTTCCTTTCTTCTCCAGCATGCAGCGAGTCCTTCCCGAGTGCGCTGCTGTAATGCCCATGGAGGATCCTATTCTAAAGGCATAAATTACACGGCACCGTGGCGGCTCCCTCTCGCTGAGCATCTTTTGCAGGTAACACTTTGTGTTAAGTGCACATTAACCAGTCCTGAACGGCTGCAGCATCACAAAGAGCAGCTCAGGGGGAGACCCCTCTGCCTGGTGCTCATTAGGATCAGTGTCACAGCACAGCCCGGAGCAGGATGAAGGCTGAGCGCCCCCCTTTCTGCTGCTGGGACTGCCATTACCTAACTGGATCCCATGTAAGGTATTAGAGAGCACATTAGGAGATGACACAAATTGGGTTTGGCTCTCTCTCGGCGAGCGAAGGGACCTCAGTTCCTGTAATGAGCCCAGAGAGAGGGAAGTGCCTGGGCATCCTTGTCACCTCCTGTCTCAGGGGGACCCCCGGCCTGGAGCAACCAGCCCAGAACCAGTCACATGTTTCTGCTGAGCACTTTCAGCTGCAGAATGGGGTGGAAGTGCTGCTTGGGGAACCCCTCACAGCTGGCTGCAGGAGGGCTCACAGCCCACCCGGGCTGTGGGGTCATCCTGAGCTCAGTGCCTCACTCTGGTGATGAGGAATGCACCAAGTCATTTACAAGGGCCTGGCTGGCTGAGGAAAACATCCCACAATATTCCTGCTTTGAGCACTGTTGGCTTAGGCATGAGGTCAGTTCTTCATGAAGTGTGAGACCTTGCAGGGCTGCGGAGGGTTCTTGCCGGACACCAAAGACACTGCAGCCAGACCTCTTCAGTGTCTGAACCAGATGGGCTCCAGAGGACTCTGTTTCCAGACTGTTCAACCCAAAATCTGCAGCTCATCACCTCACCCTCCCGTTGCCTTGGCCCTTTCCCCAGGATCCTGCAGACCCACTGAGCATCTCTGGGGTCACCTCTCCTCCAGCACTGGGCTGGACCCCAGCAGAGACACGGGGACACCACACCTGGAGGTGCAGGTGTTGCACGGAGGGTTTCATCAATCCCTAACACCAGGGGAGTCACCATCACCCTCCAGCTCCTCTTGAGGAAGCTCTTTGGTCACCCTCAGCACAGGCAGGGGCAGTCTGTGCTGTGCAGGAAGAGGGTTAAAGTGCTTACTGTTCACTGTGCTCACAGTAACTGCAGCTGATGGTGTTCATATGCACATCCAACCTATTTTAATATCTCATGGCAATGAGCTCTGCAGCTTTAACCACACACTGTATAAAAACTTGTATCGGCTTGGAATTTACTGCCTTTTAATTTCCTGCATTATGATTTTCTGCATTTCCTGACTTTAATTTCTTGCAGTCCTTATCTTCTCATCACTGTCCAAGATCAAATCTGGGGTATATTCTTCTTACTGCTGAGACAAAAAAAAAAAAACCCCACCAGAAATTCCTGCAGTACTTTGCAATACATTTGCACCTTCAGCATTATTTTTTTGCCCCAACAAGAACAACTAACTAGATAAATAAATGAAAGAGAAGGCACACTGAGCAATCCCAAACAAAGCACTGTAGATCAGATGCTGAAGGTGGGTGAAAAATTGGAGTTTCTGCTTAAGATTCTCTTGTTTGAGCAACAAAACACAGAAACTGGTGGTGCAGGGAGTGTCTTGAGCAGACACTCTGTGAGAACCAGTGTTTCTTTGCTGAAGGGAGTCAGAGGTGCTGGGAGGAGTAAGAGCCAACAGAGCTGTAAGAGGTCTCCCCAGTCTACAGGTCTTCCCACTTCCTTTTCTGGCTTTCATCCTCTGGTGACACAAAGTCTTGGTGCAAGGTGTGGGTGGCACATGTGCTCAGCAGAGACAAGGGCATGGAGTGGCGACCCCAGTGTCACCTGTCTTTGTGCCACACTGGTCCCACTGGCCTGGCTGCAGGGGATGTGGAGCAGAGCAGGGGCTGGGTGCTTGCCAAGGCAGTCCAGGACACAAGCCAGGCATCAGTGTGTGGTGGCACAAGGCAGCACAAGCAGGGGAGCAGGGGATGCATCTCTGGAGCAGGACTAGAACTTGTGATCACAACATAATGGATCATGGCCCCAAGGCTGCCCAAGCTCAAGGAGCATCTGGACAACTCTTCTGGGGACAGGGTGGTATTGTTGGGGTGTCTGTGCAGGGCCACGATTTGGACTGGATAATCCTTTTGGGTCCCTTCCAGCTCAGGATATTCTGTGATTCTGTGATTGTGAACTGCCAGAAAGATGCAGACTTGGCCCCATCTCCATGAGGCCTGGCTGAGGAGCAGGTTCTGGATGCTGGCAGGGAAGATGAGGGGCCCCCGCTGAGCATTGTGACACGATGCTAAAGTGTTCCGAGAGATCTTCCTTCCCAACTCAGGCAGCTAATGGCTGGTTTATGTCCTGAAGCATGAGGGTTTAGGTCCCCTGCAGATTTTTATCCCATTTAATGTAACTGTAGATATCCTCTGTATTCATATAAATGAATAATCCTTTTGGAATCCTTCTAAGCACTTTGCTTTAGCAGGCTGGATGTTATTAATCATAATGCTCTGCACTTAGACAGCATTTTACCTATTCACAGTGCTGAACAAATACTGGCCAATTAACCCTCCCCATGCCAGGGGAGGTGATTATCACCCTTACTGTCTTGGGGGGGAGGGGGAGGTGGCACCAAAAGTGACAGTATTTGAAGCCAGGCTGCCCCTTTCCCCACTGTGTGGCAGTGGGTGCAGTGGGCACAGGTCAGTCTCTGTGACTACAGACCTAGTTAAAGCTTCAATTTCCTTCTTGAGATTTCATGGAAACACAGAATGATTTGTGTTGGAAGGACCATAAAGCTCATTTTGTTCCATCCCCTGCCATGGGCAGGGACACCTTCCACTAACCCAGGTTACTCCAAGCCCCGTCCAACCTGACCTTGGACACTTCCAGGGATCCAGGGGCAGCCACAGCTTCTCTGGGCAACCTGTGCCAGGGCCTGCCCACCCTCACAGGGAAGAATCTCTCCCTAATATCTAATTTAAACCTCCTCTGTGTCAGTGTGAAGCCATTCCCCCTTGTCCTGTCACTACTTGCCCTTATAAATAGTCTCTCTCCATCTTTCTTGCACAATTCTGGGAGAACATAATTTTATTCCTTTACAACTGACTGACTTTTTGCACTGAAAGTGCAGAAAGCTGAAAACTAGAACTAAAACCATTTAATTAGCTAAACAGAAATCAACATTCAGAAACTCGCTATGTTCTTGGGGGCAATTTCTGCCTAGTCAAAGCAATGGGGAGTTGGGGTGGGTGGAGGGAAATGCCACCAGGGCAGCTCTGGCTGGGTTTGCTGTGCAGCCACCACCAGGGGAATACTGCTAATAATAATAATGATGATGGTAACGATAATATTTCTGTGCCTGGTTTCCCTGCAGCATCCAGCACAGACTGATCCCAAAGCATGTTACTAATGGGCTTGCTGTTGTCATTCCTCCTTCTCAGGCTGGGCTCTCCCAAATGCTCAGACTGCTGAGAGCCAGACTGGAGCTGTCTGAGCATGAGGCAGCTGCCAATGGCCCCTGGTGTCCCCTGGGGGACCAAAGCTCCCAGACACTTCTTAGCAGGTCTGGCACCATCAATCTTCTCTCCCTGATGATGAGGGACCTTGCACCCCTTCCTTCTATGTGCTTCTCCCCTTCCAGATGGACCATGGTGGTGGATACAAATCTCACTCTCCTGCTGCCCTCTGTCCCATCACACAGGTTTTATTAACCCCTCCTTTCCCAGGGATAAAGCCCAGTGAATGAGGAGGAAAAACCTCATGGCCAGGACACTGGGAACTCACCAGTGGAGCACCTCCCAACCTTGCTGCAAGGTTATTCTGGTGGCATGAAATAGGATGGGCAGGATCTGGTCCTCCAGTGCAAGAGATGAGCTGACATGGATGGTGTCACCAGGGTACATGACTTGGGACAGGTGGAAGGGCAGCAGGAGCAGTGATGTGCAGAGGGGCCAAGTCCTCTTAACCCTTACTGGGCATGGGTGTCACAGAGTCACAGAATCCCAGGATATGCTGAGCTGGAAGGGACCTACAGGGATCATCCTGTCCAACCCTCAGCCCTGCCCAGGACCAGCCCCAAGAGTCACCCCCTGTGCCCCAGAGCATCATCCAAACCCTCCTGGAGCTTTGGCAGCCTTGGGGCCGTGCCCACTGCCCTGGGGAGCCTGGGCAGTGCCCACCACCCTCTGGGGTGAGCAGGTGATCTCTTTTGCTGAGATCCAACCTGACCCTGAGCCTGCCCTGACACAGCTCCAGCCATTCCCTGGATGCTGTCCCTGGTCCCCACAGACGAGATCAGTGCCTGCCCCTCCTCCTGTTAATCTGCCATGGGGAGAAGCAGCCCCCAGAGGGACAGTCCCCAAAGGACAGGGACCACACAGGGCTCCCTGTGACCCTCCTGCTGCAGTGGCTGCATCTCCCCTCCCTGGGCTGCCCTTCTCTGGCCACCTTGGAAAGCAGGTCACAGGGACATTTCATGCAGCCAGGAGGACAGAGCTCCTTCCCAATCATATTTCACCTCCGGGCACATCTCCAGCTGAGCCCAAACTGCCCATTACTTTCCCAGCGGAGCCCTCATTGTGCAAACAGAAGGCCGTTTATTGCCAGATAAATAACGTTGCAGCTCACAGAGCCAGTTCAGGGCAGCACAGGGACATGGAATTGCGAGTCAGGATAATCACAGGTGTATATCATATCTCAGGGGATGTTCTAGCACAGCCATGCTCCCCTGGATGAAGGCAGCAGCGGGGATTTGACTCAGATATCAGGTGCTCAGTGAGCATGGCATGTCTACACCTCTTCCTTTCTCTGTGCTGAACTTCCCTTCCCTCCTTGCAGATTGCTCCTGCCCTCAGATCTCCTGGGATATACAGGACACATTCCCATGGCCCCCATGTCATTTCTGTGCCTGGCAAATGTGAGAGATGAAGTGCCCTGCTCATGCTGCTGATGGAAATCCAGCACAGACAAGGGCCAACAGAAACACTCCTAAGTCAAAGGAGATGCTGTAATTTCACTTTGGGACCTGAAATCCCTGTACCTGAAATCCTTCCCTCACTCTGGACAAGGAGGGGGCTTCATCAATAGCTTGGTGCTGTGTGTGGGGGTGTGTGTGTGGGGGATGCTCTGTCAGGACCCTGCCTGGAGCGAGGAGCAGCCCCTTTCCCTGAGCATGAGTCTGGCTGGGAGAGAGAGGAAGAGCTGCTTGTGAGGCTTTGTCTCCTGCAGCAAAAGGAAGGCAGGAGGAACGGAGGAATGGTGTCTGTGCTGTTACAGGGGTGAGTTTCTGCTCTGTTAGGGAGGCTGAGGAAGTTCCTCTTTGCCTCTGGCATGGGAGGAGCTCTGAGGCTTTTCTTGCTTTAATTTCCTGCCATGTCTGAGAGAAGGAGAATTGTCTTCTCAGGGTCTCTCCCTCCCAGTGTGGCTGTTCATGCCCTTCCCTTCCCTTCCCTTCCCTTCCCTTCCCTAACCTTCCCAAACCTTCCCTTTCCCATAGCCTTCAAAGTTCAAATCCTTGCTTCCTTCAGCCTTGCAGNCCCAAACCTTCCCTTCCCAAACCTTCCCAAACCTTCCCAAACCTTCCCTTCCCAAACCTTCCCAAACCTTCCCAAACCTTCCCTTTCCCATAGCCTTCAAAGTTCAAATCCTTGCTTCCTTCAGCCTTGCAGTGTGGCCTGAGGCAAATTTCTGTCCCGTGCCTCAGTGTCCCCAGGCCATGCCATGGATGGCAGCTCTGCACTGTGTTTCAAAGGACAGAAGGAAAAGCCCTTTGCAGAGTAACTAAACAGAAGCACATGGGGGTTGGACAGGGTGCTTCCATGTAATTTCTCTTCCATGCCAGGGGACTTGCTCAGGAAGCCTGCACAAGGGAGAAGTCCCCTCTCCCCCTTGGTCTGTTCAGTTGTTTCCCTGGGAGAGCTCTGGAAGGTGATGAATTGCTCAGGAGGGAAGGCAGTGGTGCCCTTTCTGTTTGTGTGGAGTGTGTCTAATATACTGATATATGCTGCATTCATCCCTTTTAAATATAAATCAATAAGCTGCTGTATTTCAAAAGGGAAGAGAGCACAGGCCAGTCAACGTGCAGTATAAATGTCTTCATTCCCAGGGGTGCCCCTGGCTGGCCTGGAGGGCTGAACACGCAGGCATCGAGGGAGGGGAGACGTGCTCAGGCTTTTCCAGGGAGCTGTGCCAAGAACCAAGGGAAAACAGGGCAGGGTTTTCCCTGGGTCCTGGCGCTGCCAAGATCCTCGGCAGGAGCTGAGCCCTGAACCAGCCTGGCCTGGAGAGAGCTGCCTGCACCCTTGGGAGCCAAACTGGCCTGAGACACAGGCTCGGACAGCTCTGTGTGACTGTGCAGCCCTGGGGCATCTGCAGCAGCTGAAATCAAGGCAGCAGTGTCTGCCTGCAGTCCAGAAACCCACCGTGTGGGGACTGATCCCACAGCCTGGGCAGCAGCTGAAGGGGGGATTCTGCCCCTTTGCCCCCTCAGGTGAGACCCCACCTGCAGAGCTGCCTCCAGCCCTGGGGACCTCAGCACAGGAAGGACATGGAGCTGCTGGAGCAAGTCCAGAGGAGGCCACAAAGATGCCCCAAGGGCTGGAGCCCCTCTGCTCTGGAGCCAGGCTGGGAGAGCTGGAGGGGCTCACCTGGAGAAGAGAAGGCTCCAGGGAGACCTGAGAGCCCCTTGCAGTGCCTAAAGGGGCTCCAGGAATGCTGGAGAAGGACTTGGGACAAGGCATGGAGGGACAGGACAATGGAAAATGGTTTTAAAATGGCACAGAGTAGGTTTAGATTGGATACTGGGGAGGAATTGTTGGCTGTGAGGGTGGGCAGGCCCTGGCATAAGTTGCCCAGAGAAGCTGTGGCTGCCCCATCCCTGGAAGTGTCCAGGGCCAGGTTGGATGGGGCTTGGAGTAACCTGGGTTAGTGGAAGGTGTCCCTGCCCATGGCAGAGCATGGAATGAGATGAGCTTTAAGGTCCCTTCCAACACAGCCCAGCCTGTGATTCCACAATTTCTCTCTTCCCTTGCCCTTATGCCATGGATGTGCACCCTGTGCCTGTGTGTGTACTGTGTGCCTCCAGATGGGATGCTGAGTTTTAGCAGCCTCACACTCTGCAGAAGGAGTGAAGGCCTCACCTGTACTCATGTCCAAGCTGCTGCTCCATCCATCCTTGTCAGAAGGTCTTGAGGGATACATGCTTTGGTTTCCTGCCTGTCCATGACCACTCTGCCACTCTCAGGGGACCCCACCAGCACTCACTGCCAGGGCTGGGCTCTCAGGGGCCAGGAAAGCCCTTCCCTGGTGTGGGGAAGGTGCCAAATGATGCCTCCAGCCACATCCACTCATCCCTACTCCTTATCCTGCTGGGAGCTGGGCAATAGTGCTGCTGCTTTTAACATTATAGTTTAAAAAAAAAAATCAAATCACAAAACTGCAAAATGGTTGCACATCCAAAGACTGTGAATTGTACAGTAGTTTCAGATCTACATTATTATTTGTGATCAAAAAATGACAATTTGTATAGACTCCAGCATTTCACCTGCTAAAGAGCTCACCCATTAATTCATGTTGCATTTAAACGTTTATTCTAGGCCAGATTTCTCTGGTTAATGCACAAGATTCTCTTTCAAGTCCTTTGGAAGCCAGAGTTGGAGTTGAAAAGAAGAAATGGCCCCTTTTCTGGAATCTTCTGCTCAGAAAAAAAATGTTAATTATCTCTCAATATTTTATTAATAATCAATTTCTTATGATTATTTTTTTAATGATATGTCATTACATAAATGCCCTCATTTTCTGTAGTGCATTTGGTATTTGTAAGAGCCTGTGATACAGTTTGCATGAATAATTCCCATTCAATTCACTATTCCCAAACTGTTCCCTTCACTCCTCTGCTATTTATTACTTGGAATGTGTGGTTGGCCACTCCACTTGCAGGATATTATGGCTAATGGGATGACTGGAGTTTTACAACCCTGATAGATTCAGGGTTAGTGGGTAGCAGAGAGGAAAGCATGCAACCACCAGGTGGAAACGTGGATAATTGCTCAGATCTGGGAAATTTCAGGATCAGCAAACATCTCCCTGAATCTCTGGGTCTCATTTGAATGGCACAGCAAGAAAACTGCTCTCCCTGGGCCAGCAGAGCCCCCGTGAGTCCTTCCTGGAGCACGGCTTGCCCATGTCGTGCAGTGACTCCAGGAGGGGGAACTTGATAGCAAGGGTCAAACTTCTCAGCTTGATCTGAAGTAAAAAGGAAAAATACCATTTTGGGGATTGGTGATGCTGTGGATCCTTCCAGGACCGTGTGATCTGAAGCAAAACTAAAATAAAATCAAACCATGATGGATTTCCAAAGGCACAGTTCCCCTCAGCACTGTGTGAGGCAGCTCACCTGTGCCAGGGAGCATCTTGATAAGGAAAATCAAATCTTACGCTGCAGAGCACAGGAACAGGTTCTTGGGGTCAGGAAGCCCCTTTTCACCACCAGCTGAGGCTGGGCTGCATTTCAGTTCATTTTTCACTAACGAAGTGGTTTTCAGCCACTCTCCACTCAGGGCAAAAGCCAATGGCCCAGGGCTGGCTGCTCTGACACCAGGGAAAGAACCTCTGGCTCATCTCCCTGGGACAAAACCACCCGCTGGGAGGCAGCTCAGGTGGCAGGACCGTGGCTCATGTCCAGGACCGTGGCACATCCCTGGGACAATGACACACCCCCAGGATGGTGGCACAGCTCTGGGATGATGCCGCAATCCCAGGACGGTGGCCCCGTGCGGAGCCCCGAGCAGAGCCGGGGGCGGTGCGGATTTGCGGAGCGGCTGGAGGTGGGAGGGAATCCCTGCATTTCTGCGGAGGAGGCGAAGCAGACGTGGGTGATAAGACCCTGACAGCGTTCAATAAGTCTCCGAGCCTGCTGCCTAAGCGAGATGTTGACAGAAACAAAAGAAACCCCGTTAGGAAATCTCTCCCCCTCCGCCTGGAAGAGGGCGAGAGTTTTCTTGGAGGGGGGAGTGGAAGGTTTGCATACATTTCAAGGCTCAGCCGAAACACAAAGTGCTTTTTGTGAACGCAAGAGAAAAGGACGTGAAGCAGGCAGGAGAGGAGAAGGAAGAGCAGGGGAAGGATGCCTCAATACAAAAAAGCTTAGCCTGATAAAATATTTAGGACGGGCTCACACATCGGAATATTAATGCTCTGCATTCCTTGTGCTTGCACTCTGTTGATCTTCATTCTCCAGTGACCTTGTTTACAGTATCTGAATTTGCAGTCTGCATTTTAATAAGGCCCTGAGAGAAGGTCTGAGACACAGCGTCTCACTGAACCAACTTCAAAACCCTGCTCCGACTGGTTGAAATTCTGGAGGGTGGGATGTGGCTCCTGGGGTGCCCTCTGAGGACAGACCCTCTGGACAGCCCACCCCGGGTCAGCCACCACCGCCTTGGACTGGGAAACTGGGGCAGCGTGGAGAGGCTGCTCCGTGCAGTCAATTAATTCCGCTTCCCACCTCCTCAAAGGCTCGGTGAAAGCCTGGCCTTTCTCCACAGGGTGCAGGCAGCTCCACACAATGGCTGGTCCCCCTCTCCCCGTGCCATCGCCTGGTGACCCCCGGGGACATCGACCGCGGGCTCTGGGCTAACAGGCGGCAGAGCTGGCGAGCCACGGTCCCCTCGGCTGGCTCCGGAGGGGGCCGGGGGCGGCCGCCGCCTCCTGCGGGGTCTGCAGAGCGACGCGTGTTCCCGAACCTGAATTGCCTAATGGGCTGTGAAGGGTCTCAGCAGGCAGAGCCCGGGCTCGGGGAGAGGTGGGAGGGATCGTGCAGGCAGCGTGTTTGTCACATCTGGTCCCTGCTTTTTGCGGAGATGCTGTGCGGGGTGGCGAGGGCAGAGAGCTGGGGACGCTCCCTGGGGATGCGCCAGAGCCCCCCTCTGCTTGCTCAGGGACTGCCTAGATCCGACCTGCCTGAGCCAAACTCTGGGCATGGGATTGTGATGGCACGGGGCCATCCTGCTCCATCACTATCCTGCTCCATCCTCGTTCTGCTCTGGTCCCCATCCTGGTCCATCCCCCTCCTGCTTCACTCCATCCTGCTCCGTCCCCATCCTGCTCCATCCCCTATCTGCTCCATCCCCGTCCTGCTTTATCCCCCTCTTCCTCTATTCCTATCCTGCTCCATCCCTGACCTACTCCATCCCCGTCCTGCTCCATCCCCATCCCTCCCTGGTCCCTGTCCCCCCAGCAGAGGGTGGTGGCAGCCCGTGGACACGCTGTTGTGCCTCACAGGGCTGGCTGGTGGCGGAGAGGAGCAGGGACACGCCGGGCTGTGGATGGAGCTCCCGGGACTGGCCGTGTCCGCTGTCCTGCAAAGGGAGGCGGCAGCTGGCAGCTCCTCGGAAGCCTCGCTGTCCCCGGGGACAGCCCTGCCCTGTGTCTCCTCAGAACAACACCCTGCGAGGCTGTCACGGTGCCCAGGCACAGCTCAGTGGGCACCCTGGCACCGCAGCTCTGGGTGGGAGCAGAACACAACAGAGCGTCTGGGGATTTTGGAACAACCCCCTTGAAAGCAGATACTGGAAATGAGCTTAATGCCAGTCACACCCTTTTGAATGCCCAGATACAAACCAGAGGGTGGGGGAGACCCTTCCCTTATCCCACCCCATTCCTACTTGTGTTTGCTTTTAGAAGAAACAGAAATGTCCCGTGGTTTGAAAAAGCACCATCCCTCCTCCTCCTCATCCAAACCAACTGTCCTCCCCCTGATCCTGCAGTGGTTCTGTGTTGTGCCACAACTTCCAGGGGACTGGGCACAGCAGTGTCCTAGAAAGACACCCCAAGGTGTGTCACAGCATGGGAATTGTTACAGGAGCTGGGAGCCAGGAGGGAGTTTGGGTCTACACAGCAGTTGGCATGTTTTCACTCCAGCATAAATCATGGAGTCATAGAGAATCTTGAGTTGGAAGGGACCCACAAGGACCATCAAAGCACAACTCCTAAAGCAACTCAACTAAATGAATGAATCCTCATGGAGACTTAGAGAGAAGGAAGGATGGGGGTTTTTTTTCTGTTTCACAAATGGGCAAATACAATCTGTAGGCACTGACAAAGCAAAGGTACTTGTAGCAGATTCCTTGCAGTCTTACCTTTCTCACCATGAGAACACCTCTGGCCATGCAGCCACCTGGGTGTTCCTGCTTCTGCACAGCACTGTCCAGCCTCCTGAAAGAGACCTTCCCTGCTTCATTCCTGCTTTGTTCTGGAAAAAAAACCTCATCAAGTGTCTCCCCTTTGACTCCTCACAGAGAAATAGCTCAGGGGATGCACCATCAGCCCCAGGGGTCACACGATGCTGTGGCACGGGATTCTGTCCTG
Source organism: Campylorhamphus procurvoides (assembly GCA_013396655.1). Taxonomy (NCBI): domain Eukaryota; kingdom Metazoa; phylum Chordata; class Aves; order Passeriformes; family Dendrocolaptidae; genus Campylorhamphus; species Campylorhamphus procurvoides. The sequence continues at coordinate 51,520 of WBMV01009408.1, read as the reverse complement.
GGGGCCAACAATGAGCTCCATTGCCTGGTGCTCCTCTCCCTGTGAGAAGGGAGGACCTGCTGGATGGGTTTGGGAGGGTCCTGAGGGCTCTACTAAAGCACTGTAATGGCAACAAAGCAGGGAAAACTTGCAGCTCCAGCTCAGGACTTAGTCACTGCCCTGACAGAGGCTCAGAAATGGTGTTCAGGAGCAGCAAGGGATGTTCCTCCTCCCGAGTGACCTTTCTTCCTCCTCTGAAGAGCTCCAGGCGCAGAAGTGTGTTGTGTACCCATCTCTCCTCAGCATGTCCTGGCTGGCTTGGGTTTGTGTGCAGTGCAAGTTCAGGCTGGGCAAATCTGGCCCTGCAGCTTTCTGCTTCCTAGGCAGCTGCTTGCTCCCCTCCTGTCACTTGTTTTTTTAGGATGTCTGGGTTGGATTGGAATTCCAAACTATTAAATGAGAGACCTTGTACATTCACTTGTAGTTCTGGAGACAGTTTCCCCCAGTGCCATCCTTGCCACTGACTTCAGCACATGTGGCTGTAGCTGACCTTCCTGGGAGGTGGCCAGAGCTGAGCTTCGTGTCCCTGTTCCCATCATGGTCAGTGCAGACGTAGTCAGTTCAGCCACTGAAGCTTGAGCATGACTCTGGAATTCTTTCCCACTGTGTCTGTAGCAGGCAGTGGAATAAAACTCAGCTCTTTGAAACTACGTTTTTAGAAGTCCCACATGGACTGGCACCCGCATTCATGCTGGGGCCAGACTGAGAAAATCCATCAGCTTCAGCTCTGAGATAACTGGAAAAGATGACAGAGGTTCCAAAGCTCAAGGCCAACTTTTTTTCTGGTTCAAGGCTTTTGGCACAGTCCCAGTCTCTATTTCCATCTTGGCTATGTACAAGCAGAAGGACCAGAATGTGGCTACTCATTACGAAAAATCCAATTCTCCCTGGGCTCAGTAGCAGACTGACAGAATCGAAATCCCGGGAAGGTGGGATCCCCTGCGAAAAGCCAGAGGCCGTTCCCAGTGGGATACAGCATGCATCCCCCACCTCCCCCCTGTTGCTGCTCCCTGTTGAAGGGTCTCTGCTCTGCCAGGTTCCCATTGTGACCTTTGTCTGGAGAAATGATGCCATTGGGAGAGCAGGATGAGGCCATGGAGCACCTGGGCATTGGGAGCAGGGGTGTGTGGGGGGGGCAGTTCCTGTGTTGCTGGAGCCTGTGCAGGACCTTGAGCACAAAGGTATCTGTGAGAGACTGCAGAGCCCTGTGGGAGCTCAAGGCACATCCACTGAGCCCTGAGAGGCACTTTTGGGGTACAGAAGTGGAAGAAGAAGGTTCAAATACTGGGGCAGGGGCTGCCAAGATGCTGAGAATGTAAAGGATGACTGTGGCTGGCAGCTGATCCCCAAGGTGGGCACAAGGGGCAAGACCTGTCCTGGGTACTTGCTTCAGGGCAACACACACACCAGCAAGAGATCCCACTGTTCCCAGAGCAGCTTTGTGCCCTGCCTGACAGGGAAAACTGGGATTTTACTGAGATCAGTGAGAAAAGGGTCAGAGGCTTCAGCCATGCCCAGGGCACCAGGGCTGGGGGTAGTTTGGGTGTTCTGGAGCCACGAGCTTTGCACACTCAGACGAAGCTGGTGCTGAGATCCCAGCACACGTGGGTGACACCACAGCATGTGTGTGCCTGGGCCATAGCCACCAGCAACGAGGACCTAGCAACCCAGCCATGGTCAGGACCTGAGGGCAAGCAGGAGGCGCTGGGCTGGGGAGCAGCAGAACTGAGGAGCAGCAGAGGATGCCCTCCCTTAGTTGGGGTGCTGGAACAGAGATATTACCAGAAACAACACCTCTATGTGGCCAAAAAAATGAGAGGCTGAGGCTTCATGAAGCTTCAGATTTCTCTGGGAGAGCCTTGAGAGCCCCCTCCATGATGTCTGTGCCAAGGTATTGGGAGTGAAGCCCAACACCAGGCTGAGCCACGGGGGCTCACGGGTGAAGGGCAGGGCAAGATGTTTGGAGAATCAGCACCTGGGAAATTCCCTGTCCTCTGCATGTCTCACATTCCCACCTATTACATGAGGCCATCGATGCAGCCTCCTGCCCCGTTTGAGATCTGAAGGTGGTCTGCTAAACACAGACATGCTGCACTTTTCCCTCTGTGCCACCTCAGTTCCCAGTGTGATGGGCAGAGATCAGATACTGGGACCAGGTCACTAATGACAGCCTGTCCTAGCAGCACTGGAGCAGCAGAAGGGTTGCAGAGGTGCCTGTATTGCCACAGCCCCAGGGCTGTCTCACAGGTCCTGGGGCAGAACTGCAGTGCAGAGAACACACGGATACAATTCCTGGGTTTCTTTAAAGCTCCTGGTCTCTTTGCCTGGCCCTGGAGTGTGAGCAAGGCTGGGACTCATGCAGGGAGGTGAGGGGATGGAGCTGCAGGGCCAGATGTGCTGTGTGCAAGCTGTCCAGCACATCTGTGGCTCAGAGCAGCAGCAAAGTGCCTTGACCTGCTGCTGGGAGGGTCTCACCCTGTCCCTCAGCTCCTGGAGGTGCTGATCTCCACCAGCAGAACGCCCTGCTAACACACAGGAAGGTGGGAGCTGAGAGGTGGAGTCCTCCCCTCAGTCCTCCTGCACTGGCACAGCTCCAGGGGTTAGGAACAAAACCAAAAACCACCAAAAGTTCCCAAAACAGGAGCTCTGGGCATACAGGCCATACCCCAGGGCAGGTTTAGACCTGGCATGGGAATGGGAAGGGGACATGGGGCAAATCCAGAGCCCACCTCTGCGAGGATTGCTCCAGGTCACCCCAGAGGATGAGCTTTGTGACACCTTTTGCTCCTGCCTCAGGGAAGGATGTGCTGCTCTGTGCACCCTCACATGCTCAGTGCATGCAAAGGGGTGTGGAACAAGAGGGTCCTCAGCTGAGAGAGGCCGAGCCCCAGTGCAAGGAACGAAGGGAGGGAACCATTTGCATGGGAAGCCTGGAGACATCCTTGGGGAATGGCACCTTTGCTGCCTGCTGTGGGCTCCCTCCCGAGGCAGAAAGCCCATTCAGTGAATGCACTGGGTTCCACGTGAGGGTCTGCACACCCCAGGCCCCCCAGAGCAGCTCTGCAGCTCACTCTGCTCCTCTCCCACTCCCCCGGCGCTGGCAGAGCCCTGGCGCAGGGATGGTGGTGATTTATTTCAGAACATTTCTTGCCTGTTGAAAGCCTGACCTCAGATATGGAGACACGACGTGGGGAAGATGTACGAGTGTCTCTCAGCAAAAGTGCATCAGAGAAATTGAGCGTGGGCTCCATCAATCTGCCCGGGCTGGGCCCCCTCGGGGACGGCACCGGGGGGACCCTGCGAAGGTCACCTGGGAGCTGACTCAGCCTCCACTCCCCCTCCTGCCATCCATCAGCCCCACTGGGGAACAGGCAGGGAGCAGAGCTGGAGGCAATCTCCTGCTCATTGCTCACCCACTCCCCTTTCCAGCTCCATTTAGAGGCTGGAACAGGCACAAATGTCACACGGGGCACAGTCAGCGATGACCTTTCAGTGCCCACGACAAGCCCTGCCAGGCTCTGTGGGGGGAGCTGTCACCCCAGCCAAGCCTCCTGCCCTGCCACCCCTGTGGGCTGGGACAAGGACAAGATGGATAGAACACGGGGACAGAGGTGACAGGAGGGTTTTTCCCTCTCAGTAGCTCCAGCTAATACAGCACAGCATTTGGATAACCTGCAGAGCCTCCCCTAAATCTAGTGAGGAGTAGGAAAGAGTTGGGTTCTTCTCAGCAGCTTTTAGAGCAGTGAGAATGAATCAGAGAATCACTGAATCACTGAATTCTAAAGCTTGGAAAAGATCTCCAAGACCACCAAGTCCAACCTTTGACTGAATCCCCCCATTCTCACGGACCATATTGCCAAGTGCCATGTCTGACCATTTTTTTAACACTTTCAGGTAGAGTGACTCCACCACTGCCCTGGTCAACCTGTTCCAATGACTGACCACTCTTTCAATGACAAAATTTTCCATTATATCCAACCTGCCCCTGCCCTGTCCCAGCCTGAGGCTGTTCCCTCTGCTCCTGTCCCTGTTCCATGGGAGCAGAGCCCGACACCCCCCGGACCCCCCCTCCTGTCAGGGACTTGCAGAGCCAGAAAGTCCCCCCGAGCCTCCTTTTCTCCAGGTTGAGCCCACCCCACCTCCCTCAGTTGCTCCTCATATGACTCACTCTCCAGACCTTTTTCCAGCTTCATTCCCTTCTCTGGACCTGCCCCAACCCCTCAATGTTGTCCCATCCTGTATCCCAACTCCCAGCAGCACCCCATGTGAAAAGAGCAGCAGAGATTTTAGCATCAAGGGGACAAGAAGCCCAGTCCCTCACCTAGCCTGGATCCAAGCTGGTCACCTTCAGCTTGTAGCAAACAACACTTCCAAAGGGGTTTTCCTGCCTTTATTTAGGGACAATTAATATTATGACCCATCATAAGATTTCTAGAGCTCCTCAGTGCACGACCCATGTTCTGGAAGGACCTGGCCTTGTCTGAGCACAAGTCTCACAGACTTTTGATGAGTCTCTGGAAATGTGCAGAACAATAGACCTGCAAAACACATTTGGTCGTTCCTGTCAGGTGCCTCTGGCAGTGCCAGGCACAGAAATGCTTCTGTGAATCTGGCCCCAGATTACCTTAAAATCTTTGCAGATTGGAAGCTGTGAGAGTAATTGATTCTTCACTTCATTAGTTAAACTGAAAAAGGAGTTAAGAATTACTGAGGGTATGACAAACTGCTTGGCCAAATGCTTGTTGTGCTGGGAACAGGTAAGCTTATTTACCTTTTCTTTTTATCAAATGTGAATGACTTTGAAAAGAAAACAGTAGGATTTAAAATGGGAAATCAAGACCTCATTACTTTTTAGAATTTCCTGTTGCTAAAATTATTCAGCTTTTCTGTTACTTTACAAACCTTCGAATATGGATTCAGTCATGGCAAAATATCTTTCCTTTTTTCCTTTTTTTACTATTTCTGATCAATAAACTATGCAGCCAAAAGAAGCCTCACAACTGCCCACAGCTGGCTGTTGGGAAAGCCAAGAGGCTCCTAATTCACATAGGACCTTTGGAAATATTTTCCTTTGGTTTTCTGGGCTCCAGAGCAGTTCTTCCAGGTCAGAGGAACATCACCTTGGCCACATCCATCACTGAGTCTGCAGGAGTGTCCTGGCACCATGATTTGAGGTTAAGGTGGTGGGGAAAGTGTCCAGAAGGACACAGAGGGGGACACTGCATTTTCCAGGGACTTTGTTGGATGGGACTGAGGAAGCTGAGCTGGGGCAGGAGGTTTCTGGGAGGTTCTCCAAGGCTGCCAGAGCTCAAAGAGTGTTTGGCCAATGCTCTCAGGCTGAGTGGGATTGTTGGGGTGTCTGTGCAGGGCCAGGAGTCAGACTCGATGATCCTTGCAGGTGTCTTCCCAGTCAGGATATTTTTGTGGTTCTGGGTAATTTACTGTGTAATTAGTCCTTTGTGACACTGCACATCCCTCCTTCAGCATGAGTGTCTGTGCAGGACACATTTCAGAGGCAGGAATGAAGCTGCTTGTCCTCTCTACAGACAGTGGAGAAACATCAGAACCTCCAAAAAGTGCCCTGTCTATCCAGGAGGCACCAAGAGAGGCTCTGGAGGCAACAGAGAAGAGAGAAGAGCTGTTGGACCCACCTGAGCTTCCAAGGTATCTTTCCCAGGCAGGGAGTTGCACACCAGCCCACCCTGCTCTGGCTGCCCCAGGGCCGTGGCCGGCCCTGCCATGGGGGATCCCATTCCCAGCGGGATCACAGCAGGACCCTCCCGGAGCTGTGCTGGCTCCTGGAGCTGCGAGGCAGATTGAGCTGTTTGTTTTGCCTTGTCTGTCTCTTTATGCATCCCCAAGTCCCCAGTGACTCTGCCAGCAGCTTCCAGCGTGGAAGGCATCCTTGTTTCCATATATCTGTTAAATAAAATGTCAGCAGGTGACAACGCATGCTTCGGTGGTGCTGTTCTGTAATTGAGCAGAGCTAAGGAGGGATCAGAGCCCAGCACCACATTTAGATTCAGAAACTTTGGCACTATTTGCTATAGTTTTGGATCTATTTGATACAGCCCCACTGCACTGCAGCCCCCAGTGTGCAAAGACATCCTGCCCATACCCAGGCTTCGTGTTGCACTGCTTAAATCCATGGTCAATCCATTCTCCCCTGCTGTAGGACAGCATCCACTCAGGCAGGCCTTGCCTAGCAAGGCTGGATAGTTTTGACACAGTTACCTCTCTAGCAGCGGTGTCACCTGTAAAGCCGACCCTGGGAAAATAGGAATGAAAAAGTGTTGGAGGCTTTTAGCACACCTTTTCCAAAAATCTTGTTTTTCCCTCTCATGTCACCCCAGTTCTGTTGTTGGCACAAGCCATCCCACCCTTGGTGCTGACACTGTTCAGCTGAGATAAGAGTAACACAAGCTGGTCCTTTCTCTTAGATGTTTTAATTTAAAAATGATATTCATATAACCAGTACGCAGAACCCGAACTCTTCACTAGGAACTCTCCCTGTGCTGGCACAGGAGGTGGGAATGTGCTGCACGAGCCACTCCCAGCAGCTGCAGACCTGTTTGCAGGGTCTCATCCAAAGCAGCAGTGCTGTCAATCACAGCCCATGTTTTGGGGAGAGGAGACAGATTTTTTTCCTATCAAAGTGACAGGTACAAAACCCATCCCTGACCTTTGCTCCCCTGAGCTCTACCTGATCCTCTGGAAGATCCCCACAGCCAATGGTGGTCTCCTGGTGAGTATTCAACATTTAAATCTTACATTTTATAGCTGAAATAAAAAAAGAATGTGTTCATTCTGTGTGTGTGGAGTGTTGACACCTTCCTCTAGCAATTCTTGCTTTCAGCTGACACTGCTCATCATGATTAAATATGAAATTTTTAATACCAGTTTACCATGACCATGAACTTCATTTTATTGCAGAATATTCACATCTCTCCTTTTGTTCATTCCACGTCACACAAGCTGCTGGACTCCTGACTGGCTGCCTGGTGGTGAGTGAACTGCCCTGAAATTCCCTTTAAGAACAAGCAGAAACAAGTCTTTTTTTTTTTTTTGCATTTATCATTACACCACCGTGGGTTTGTGCCAAATCAATTAGCTGTGTTGATTTTTCAACTCTTTAAACCACCACACAACCACAGTGGTGAGGGGTTTAACCCAGGTCTCACCTTCTCCCATCCTCTGTGGGGTTAATTTATTTCCACACGGGTTATTTGCAGAACAGGAGCTGGTATTTTGTCTTGCGTAGCTCAAAGGCAGTTGCTGAGTTGGCTCCGACTCTTAAAAAACTTCTCCATACTCTGGCCACACTTTCTGCTTCTTCACCACAGATCAAAACATGGGTTGTGCCACCCTTGGTTACATCAGAGATTGTTGTGAAAACCCTAATGGTGAAAACTAGCAGCAAATGTTTGCCCAAACATACAGAGTCTTCCACAGGCTGAAGGTGTATAAAGCCGCCTCTTTCTCCAGCAGCCCTTCCCAGGATCCTGTTGATGCAGCACGAACAGAAGAGTATTAATCATCAGCCATTTCTCCCCGAAACTCCTCTCTGCAGGTCATGGGAAATGTCCCTCTGTGACATACTCAGTTAATTAATTTGTGTCTATATGCACGAGAATAATTGAGTCTCTTTTTTGTCCCCCCATGGTATTTAGTCAGTGTCTTCACTCCGTCGCTCTGCAGGGCTGAGCAGTGAGTCCACCTTCACCTCTGCTGTGGGTGAGGGGAACTCGAGATATCTCTGCACTGCATGCTTGTGTGGAAATGTCCAAGGCCACGTTGGACAGGGCTTGGAGCAACCTGAAAGGTGTTCCTGCCCACGGCAGGGGGTGGAATGAGATGAGCTTTAAAGACCTTTTCAACTCAAAACATTCTGGGACCCTGTGGTGATTCTGCAGCTCCCACCCCATGTCACAGAAGACCTGTGAGGTCCATGGTGTGTGGTGGGTGCTGGCCATGCCCTCCCCACCGGAGCACCACCCACCCTCTGGTCTGTGCTGCCTGCTTTGCTCTCCTTGGGGAACTCCCAAAATCACAGAATATGCCAAGCTGGAAGGGACCCACAAGGATCATTGAGTCCAACCTTCAGCTCTGCACAGGACCATCCCCAAGAGTCACATCTTGTGCCCCAGAGTATTGTCCAAATACTTTTTGAGTTCTGTCAGCCTTGGTGTGGGACCCCTTTTCTCATTCTGGGTCTGGAGTGATCTGTGTCCCTGCTCCCCATCCCAGCCCAGCATCCCTTCAAGGACACATTTGCCATGCCTAAAACTACCAAACTCAGGCTTGGTCAGCCACAGGCTCTGCATTCTCCTCCTGTTTGTGTCCTGTGTGACCTACCTCTCCCCAGGGCCCATTACAGGGGACGTGCAGCTCTCACAGGAGCTGGTGCTGCACTGGCACCCTTGGCTCTGCTCGAGCTCACTGACCACTGTGAAAATAATCAACCATCCACTGCCAGACACCAGGGCAACCTCCTGAGTGCCTCCCTTGGGCTTGCAGGGAGCAAAGCACTGTTTAACCTTGTCCAGCTGCCCTGCAGAAGCTGCCCTTCAGCTCTGAGGGGCTGTGGATTCATTTGACTCTCCCACTCTGTGTGTTTTGCTAGCTAGCTTTGCTCCTGGAACCATGGCCAAGCTCCACAGAGGGCATGTTCCTGCTCACACTGATTTGTACTCCACACCACGACCCTTTAAGCAGCACAACACTCATTCCACTGCCACACAGGTGCAGAGGTCCCCACAGGGGCTGCGAGGATGGGCCTTTGGCTTCATCCCTTCCTGTGTCCCTCAGGAATTTCCACAAAGGAGCAAAGCACTTCAGTGACTTTTTTATGTGCAAATATGCCAAAAGAAGGGACTTCTTTGTTCTGCCTTTAGACAAGTTTGCATTACAAGAGAAGAAGTCCCGAGGTGGGCTGGGGAGGTCCCACGGCAGGGAAAGCTGCAAAGCTGACACCTGGCTGTGCCAGGGACTGCCTGGGACTGCTTCCCAACCCTGGGCATTTCCACTGCAATCCAGCCCCAGCCCTGTTCCTGTGAGCAGACAGGGACTGTGTGCATCCAGCCCATCGAGCTGTCACCATCTCGGAGTGACAGACACTTTACAAGCTGCCAAACAGACAGGGCTCAGCACCCTGTCTCCTGAACAGGAGGCTCGGGGCAGAGTGGACAGAAGGATGAGCTCAGCTTAGACTGGAGCTGAAACCAGGCCAGGAATTCCTCCTGCAGCCCAGTTTGTCCACCATGGACCCAGGGCTGCAGCTGCTGGGGAGGCTTCCGTGGCTCCTGCAGAGAGGACACCTCCACACACCTGTCCAAAGAACTGCTGCCCCAGCAAAGCACAGTCCTGAAACCCCTGTCCTCAGCCAGGCCATCCATCACTTCCACAATTCAGGCCAGAAATGTGGCTGTAGCTGCTCTGCCTCCCTCTGCCTCCCCGGGTGAGTGTGGCTGCCCTGAACAGGTCAAGGTGGCTCAGCTGGTTGGGCAATGCTGTGCTTTGCACCTGCAGAGATATTTCAAGGGCACCACCAGAAAATAAGAGTGTGAAAGGAAAGCACTGCAGAGCAAACCTCCTGCTTTGAACCTCCTGGTGTTTTTCACCCTCTGGAAAGGAAAACAGAACATGAAAACACTTCAAAGAAAACCCTCCACCAGCCAAAGATAAGCTGGGGGGGAGCTCAGTGGAAAGTCAGGCATCCCCAGATGTGAGAGCTCCTGATTGTGTCCCTGCATCACATCCACTGTGGGAATCACACACGCTGCCAGGTAATAAGGCCCAGGGCAGCTTAGCATGGTCACCTGTACCCCATATGGGCTGTGCTCATCTTTCCAGCACCAGCCCTAGCCCTTGAACCGTGTTGGAGTGCAGCTGTACTGCGGGGTGAGGGGAAAATTCATTAGAACACATTCCTCTGGAGGAATGGCACTGATATTAAGAGTCTATCAATAATGATTCACTAGGCCATGATAGCAATGAAATTGCAGTGATAAAGGGTGACAAAATACTGTAAGATATGTGCATTGAGGTTGTGGAGCAAATTATCTATCTGAGAAGCAACATGTGATGGCGTGCATGAAACCATCTGCTGCCCACGGTTAAGGTTATAGGGAAAGACACGGGGAATCCACTGTGCTGGGGAAACAAGGAATTAAGCTGGGGGCTGTTCCCTTGGGATGGGGATTGCCCACAGCACAGTGCTTGCACTCCTGGGGGAGGAGCCCTTGCTCTGGCCGAGTCTCCAGAGTTGCCTGCAATATGTGCAATTAATCACTAATGACTATTGATGAAGAATAATAATCCTCCCTTCCAAATGCCCTGATGTGGAGACATTTGCCATCCAAGGCACTTCTCTGGGGACACCCCTGAGTGTTAGCAGTTGGATTTTTGGTTCCTCCCACTCACAGAGCAGGCTACAGGTGCAGTCATGCACTGCCTGTGGCACCAGGACAGGACAGGCAAACTCTCCCTGCCTGACAGCTCTTGCCTGTGCCAGAGCCCAGAAAGCTGGGCTGGCTGCAAAAGACCTGCCCATCTGTATATGGTGGAACTGGGGGCAGCAGGAGGAGCCAGTCCAGGTCTCCATATGCTCCTTACAATCTCTCTCTCACCTTTCTCCAGGCTGGAACACTCCATTCCACTCACATAAAGGAGGAGCCCTGGGTCAGATCTGGCCACAGCACAACAGCACTGCAGATGTGCTGGGGGTCTCTTGCTGGGCCTCCCCTGTCCCCCAGGCACACCCCATCCCAGCCAGCCCCCATTCCCAGCCTCCCAGCCTGCTCTTGCCCATGCCCTGTGCAGCCTGCTGTCATGAAGCCCCTGAGCCTTTCCCTTGGTGCTCGCTTAGGATTGATGGGGTTTAGGATTGCAAGCAATAAAAACACAGTGCTGAAATTGCAGAGTATAAAAGCTGCCCCATAAAGAGCAAAGGCTTCTTCTTTTCCTCCCTGTAACCTGTAAAACATCTAGTAAATCCCAGCACATGCTCCCAGTGCTGCATGGAGTCTAATCCAAAAAGCCCAGGAATATCCCATGATTAGGTGCATGTTGTGAGTAATGGTTTTAGCAAAGCCCGGTGGAAGCTCATCTCAAACTTGCTCTCAGTTTATGTGATTTGACTGGGGGGATCACCTGAACTCGAGATAAAGCCACCTGTCCATAAGTCACTGCTCTGCCTATTCCACGGCCTTCAGGGAATGTGCTGATGTCATCATCAGGCTCAACACGTTCAGTCTGAGGCTGGCACAGGAATCCAAGGGGGAGCTGGGGAAGGAGAGTGCTCCTGGAGCTCCTTCTCCTAATGGACTTCATAACCGACTGGCAGTGGGAGTGAAAGTGCTCTGGGCAGGCACTGCATGGAGCAGCTGGTCCCCTGCCAGGACCTGTGCTGGGGGAAGGAGGCAGCCCCCAGAGCCAGGGCTAGAGGAGGGAGCGTTCCTGAACTGCTCTGGGGTGCAGTGGGAGACCTGAGGGTCTGTGTGGGATTGCTGGAAGGGGGCACTTCACCCTCTGCCTCTTCTGCCCACAGGAAAGATGTGATGTGGTGCTTTGCTGAAATTCCTGCCTTGCTGATCCTGGCTTAGCTGATGGGTCCTACCTCACCACTGCCAAGCCAGCAGTGCTTTGTGGAGCTGGGAGGGAGGGTGGGAGATGCCAGGGGTGCTGCCAGCCCACACACAGCTCTCAAGAGTGGTGACTGCTCAGGATATGGAGAAATGGATGACCATTGCTGAAGGTGGCCATGGAAAGTAACCTTTGAACTGAGGGGCCATGCCCCTATCCCCAGATCCCCCTTACAAAAAGCATCTGCTGAGGTCACTGCTGTCCCCAACTCCTCCGTGGTGGCTCCTGGAGGGCCTCAATGACATGATTATCCCTCCTTAGCAGAGCATTTTCAAAGCCCAAGGAGGGCTTTGCTCACTAATCTGGCATTCAGTGCAGATAATAGGCTTTGAGACGAAGCCCTCCTGGAGTCTATTTTAAGGTGGTTTTGTAGCATGTCGTCTGTCACAGCAAGAGCCATCCTGTCACAGCACTCCTGGGACACTCTGCCACCTCATGGTCACTGTCACCAGGCGAGCTCCTCCTCATGCCCATGTGCCACCTCTATCCCCTACACCTGCCCAGCCTTGCTGGGCTTCTGCCTTGCCCTGTCCACAAGGTCTAAGGGTGTTTCCTTCCTCTGGGTCTCCTCAGGGACAAGGTGGAGGTGCAAAGAGCATGTCCCAGCCCCAGAGCAGGGCTGGAGGGAGGTGTTTGCCCAGGGTCTTTGTCTTCATGGAGTCATCTGGCTGGGGTGCCCTGTCCAGCCCTGTGGGGTGGCCTGGGCCAAGGGGTTCCACGATTCTGGCCAGCAGTTTCTTAGTTTAGGAAACTATTTAAGGCACTAGCTGAGGCTGTTTTGGGGAAGGGTCCCTTCAGAGGCAGCTGAAGACACACTGGGGACACAGTGGTGGCACACACTCACAGTGATGCAGGGGAGAAGGAGCCCAATCTCACTGGCATCCAGAAATACTTGGAATGTGGGGACCCTCCTCTTTCCTATGACACTCTCCAGCCTTTTTCTGCTCCTGTCTCCCCCTTTCACAACTCCACATAAGCTCACCTTCTTTTCAGGCTCACATGATGTCTCACAGAACCACAGAATCACAGAATATGCTGAGTTGGAAGGGACTCACAGGGATCATCAAGTCCAACTCCTGGCCCTGTGCAGGACAATCCAACAGCCCCACCCTGTCCCTCAGGGCATTGTCCAAACAATTCTTGACCTCACACTTGTTTGGGGCTGTGCCCACTGCCCTGGGGAGCCCGGTCAGTGCCCACCACCCTCTGGGGGAAGAACCTTTTCCTGAGATGCAACCTAACCCTGCCCTAACACAGCTCCATGCTTCTTCCTTGGGTCCTGCCACTGGTCATGAGAGTTAAGAGATCACGACACACTGGTGAAGAAAGGCCAAAGCCAGAGGACATGTTCTGGTGTGTGCTGTGTGACAGCCCAGCTCCCACAGCTCTCAGATCCCAGTGCTGCCAAATGGGGATTTCCCTGCCTGCCCAAGTGGAGCCAATGCACTCCAGCAGCGTGGGGAGTCTGGGGCCAGCCCAGCACCACAGAAAGGATGACTGATCCACTCCTCCTGCTCAGCTGGGAGCCAGGTGGGAATTCATGAGGCAGGTGCCCAAATTCCCAGCTGGGGACAGTCTCCCCCCATCCCCAGACCTGGTGTTACAGGTCCTGAAGCCCCAGAAGTGCCAGAGCCATGGGGTGCCACAGCCAGGCTGGCAGAAGGGAGAAGGGCAGTGCTGGGGTGAATTCCAGCCCTGCTAAGGGCACAGGAATCTCACGACTGGGACCTGGGCTCTCTGGTGATACCAGGAGGGCACTGGCAGGAAATTGCCACAGGCTTTGCCTCTGCTTGGGGATGTGTTATCCTGGGCATGGCCAGTCCTGTGGAGAGATGATGGCAATTACTGGATGCAGAGGGATGTAAGGGTGTGAGTCACCTGGGAAGTGCTGCTGCAGACTGTCAGCCCTTTGCAGCACCCACAGAGGCTGTGGCTGGGGATAGGGATGAGGTGCTGCCCCTTCCTTGAGGGTTAGAGCTTTGGGATCTCCTTGAGACACTCTCCAGCTCTCCTCTGCTCCCAACCTGGCTGGAATGCACTGGCTCCACAGAGCACAATCCCAGTTTGTGGGAACTGCAGCAGGTCTGCAGATCCCTTGAAGGAGCAAGAGGAGGTTGACCTTGGCCAGATTGCTGTACACCCGTGAAGGTAAACAACTTGCAGAGACTGGGAGAACCCATGAGAAGAACAAGATAAGAAGTCTGGATGAGCTGGTACAGAAACAGTAGTTTGCGTAGAGACAGTTTGTAACTGTGGCCAATAGGTGATTGCTTATGTGTAACGAGCACCAATAATGTTACTGCACGTACACTTAGAACATATATAAAAGTAGCTGTGTGAAAAAGAATATAGAGAATATAATAAAAGTTTACTCTTATCAGTTCGGGATCTTCGCCTGCTTTTTATCAAGTCCGTCCCAACTACAATGACACCAGTTTGGCAGCACTGGAAGCTGAGAGCTGTGGGAGCTGGGTGGTGACACAGCGCCCACCAGGACATGTCCCTTGGCTTTGGCCTTTCTCCAGCTCACAGAGCTCTCAGCCTCATGGACAAGGCAGGTGAGTTTACACCTGCCCTCCCCCCCTGTCTCTGCCAGGATGGCAGCAGGGAGGAGGCACCACAGCTCAGGAGAGCGGGGCCAGCTCAGGGCACAAGCACTTGGAGCTGGAAGGCAGGGAGGGCTGGGCTGGTGGAGCTGCAGGAGTCTCCAGGGCACTGTGGTCCAGCACTGGCAGAGCTGCCGGGATTTGTGGACTGGAATAGCATGAAATGATGCTGAAAATCCGGGTTAATCTGAACCGGCTCCAGAGGCCAGTTCTCCGAGAGCTGCCTCTTTATCTGCAGTGTGAATCTAAATCCACAGCAGGCTTAACTTGGGTCTTGGCAGCTTTATGTCGGCTCTGATTAGTTCACATCACCATCTTTACAGCTTCCTGACCCTCTGCTGGGGAGGCTGCCTCTAGATTTTCAGTATTTTATATTTACATGACAGTGTCACAGGGCAGCTTCCAAAAATACCCCCTGGTCCCTGCCTCCCTGTGAATCACAGTTGGAAGATGTCCAGCATCCTTTGACCTCCAGCATGTCACAGGGGTTGGGAGACCACCCTGCACCCCTGAACCCATGCCTAGATCCAACCGAGCCATGTGCAGCTGGCACCAGCTGGGCTCCTGTCCCACGGGTGGTGCTCCAGGTCAGGATCCTGCAGCCAAACCCCCCCCCAGATGGGGCTGGCAGTGCCAGGAACATGAGTGTACCCCGAAAAGGCGAGTGCGATAACAGGAAGGCAGAGTGGGACATTGCCCTGTGACCAGGACCACAGAGAAAAGGAGGGTTGTGGCTGTGACCCACCACTGTAGGTCCTGGATGAGAATTGACCCCAACAAACAACCAGGAAGATTGTGGGAGAAGCAGGAGCACAGTCAGGTGTGGGTGGCCCAGGGACTCCTCTCTGGGTGGGCAGAGTGCCCCACAGGCCGGGAGCCAGGCAGGGGCTTCCTGACAGGTTTGAGGGGCAGAACTCATTGGGCAAATATCTACAAGAAGTGAGGATGCAGAAGGTGGAAAGTCCCACCACTGTCATCATCATCAATAAGGAGTAAGGGTAGCAATAGGGTGCATGGCACCTTTCTGACAAACGGGGATTTTGGGTGGTGATTCCTGTTTTACAGCTCTCCAGAGCTCCTGCTCATCCTTCTCTGACCTGTCCCACCAAACTGGGGGGCTCTATTTCCACACATGTGAATATGACTCTGAACAGGGCTGAACCAGGGAAGCCCAGGGAGCTCTTGGGTTAAGCAGGCAGGGCAGAAACTTAGAGGACAAAAGAAGGAAAATCACTCCTTTCCCTAAATAGTCAAGTTCAGGCACTCCATGGAGCAACCACTACAGTCTCCAAAGAAGGAGAGACCATGAGGCTGCTGACCTTGGCTACTGAGGCCCCTGGGCTGGAATCCTGTGGTCTCTCTAGAGCTTTCCTGCATTCAAGAGATGTTCCTCTGGAGGTCTGAGGCCAGAGATGGGAACAGGCAGACGGGAAGCAGGGCAACCATCGTGCCCAGGTCTGAGCAGTTCCTTTCTGGAGCTGATTCCCACTCCCTGGCTGTGGTTCACTTGGGATATGTGCAAAAGTGCACATGATGAGCATGGAGGCTGCAACACAATGGCAAGTATGGGGTCAGAGAGGGCAGCACGGAATCTGGCAGGAGTTTCCCTGTGGGAGGAGATACCCTTGACCAGTGCTACCATCCTAATTCCCCCTTCTCTTGTACCTTCTCCCTGGCTGAACCTGCTTGGCACCAAGGCTGGCAGGGACAGAGGTGTGTTACCACAGGACACTACAATCTGTGTCAGCATAACAGACAGGTGCAGAAACATGGGCATGTGTGAACAGAGCCCTGGAAAAGAGTCAGGGATCTTCCTTTAACATAAAAACTCCCCTTTTTCCCATTTCATAGAATCCCAGAATGGTTTGGGTTGCAAGGGACCTTAAAGATCATCTCATTACACTCCCTGCCATGGGCAGGGTCATCTTCCACTAGACCAGCTCCATCCAACATGGTCTTGGACACTTCCAAGGACGGGGCAGCTTCTCTGGGCAATGTGTCCCAGGGACTCACCACCCTCTGAGTAAAGAATTTCTTTCTAATATCTAATCTAACCCTACTCTTCTGCAGCTCCCCTGCCCTCCATTTCCATGTTAACCTTATGGTTCCAGGTCCCAAGGCAGCCACCTGGGACAGGGAGATGGTGAATCCTCTCCTCCTATTTCTCAACAGATGATGGCAGAGAACATTTCCTCCAGTCTCTGCCCCAGCCTTTGATGGGTCCAATTTTATTCCAGCAGCAAATGTCAGGGACCTGGAATTGTTGGTGAGGTCAGCAAGGTTGGGGACACTGGAAAAGATCAACAGCCCTGCCTGCAGGTGGGACACAGCCCTCATGTACAGCTGGAGTGAGGACAGACACAGACAGACATGGGCTGACACATCCTCTGTCCACAGACACAGCAGGACTCTCCCTGATGCAGAACAACTGATGGTCATAAAGCCAAGAGGAAGGCACCACTTGTGCCACACAGGGGCAGGCACATGGGTGTGCACGCAAATGCCAGGACTTGTAGGATTGTTCATGGCACAAGGCTGGGCAGAGACCAAGAAAATGGGACGACCAGAAGCATCCTATTGCCAGGGAGGAGGGTGCACCTTCTCACCTGCCACCTTCTCACAGTCCCTGCCCCACCTCTCAGCCACCAGATCCCTGCTGGACCCCAAGGGTGCTGGGATTTCCTGTGTCCCAGCAGGAGGGTGAGAGGCAGGACCCAGCTCTTCTGCAGCTGCTTGTGGGGCAGGGAGGCCTGGCAAGGGGGGATTCAGTGATGACCCTTAGATGTGATCCCAGGGGGGTCATTCTGCCATCCTGTGCAGGGCCAGGAGTTGGGCTCAGTGATGCTTGTGGGTCCCTTCCAACTCTGTATATTGTGTTATTCTCTAATTCTGTGATTCTGTGATTCAAGCCAAGCTGAATCAAGCTGAAATCAAGCTGGTGAGCGCAGAATTTCCCACTCTGGGATCCTCTGGCAGACCCTTGGGGTCTGTGGAGAGAGGAGGGAAGCCTCCAATACACATTGCATGGCTTGGCAGAGAACAAAAAGAAAAGAGGGCTGATGCTCAAGAGGTTTCATCAGAGAGCACAAGAGAGCACTGACAGGGTTCAGGCTGCCATGGACAACGAGCAGCCCTTTGTACTGAACCTCAGCTGTGCAGAGGTGCTGAGGAAGGTCTGAAGGTTTGCACCAGATGCCAGCAGGGCCAGAATAGAGCCAAAAAGCAGAGACTGTGTCAGCTGCTGGAAAGCAAAGTGTAAATCCATGGATGCTGGCTGAGAAAAAAGCTAACATTGCTGCCCTAAATTATTTCTACTCTCTCCACGGTGATGTTCCCAGCTGGCTGTGCTGGGCCAGCCCTGCTGTAGCAGAGGCTCATAATATGCTGTAATTAAGTGGGCACAAGTCTAATCAGTCTGCAGAGACACTTGGACAAATCATTGCTAATCTCTGGTATCCCCCCCAGAAGGGACAGGCAGTGTGTTAAATCATGGCACAGCCCCAGCCAAGCACAGGTTGTCGCCTGGTGACTTTTTCTGTCACAAACTGAACTGCTCCAGCTGAACATGACAGTCTCAGCAGCCCCTGAGTGTGGCGTGTTGGAGAGGAGGAGCTGCCAGCACCTCCTCCAGAGCCCTGCAAGGGGACAAGGGAATCTAGTTCTGGCCTTGGCACAAGGATCTGGGACAAGAAACATCCTCAGAAGAGCAAAATGACAGCACCCCCAAGAAGTTAACACGCAGCCCTTGGGAGCAGCAGCACTGCTCTTCCCAGGGAGCCCCAAGCTGGTGACATACTGGTCCAAGTCCAGCAGGGAGGACACTGCAAGTGTCTGTAACCATGTGATATAGTTTCTAAGAACTCTTGTTCTTTCAGCAAGATCATGGAATCCCAGAATGGTTGGGTTGGGAGGGACCTTAAAAATCATCTCTTTCCACTCCCTGCCATGGGCAGGGACACCTTCCACCAGCCCAGGTTGCTCCAAGCCCTGCCCAACCTGGCCTTGGACACTTCCAGGGATGGGGCAGCCACAGCTTCTCTGGGCAACCTGTGCCAAGGCCTCACCACTCTCTGAGTAAAGAACTCCTTGCTAATATCTAATCTAACTCTTCCCTCTGTCAGTTTCAATCCATTCCTCCTTGTCCTCTCACTCCAGGTCACCCCAAAGGCTCTGTCCAGGTCCTGGCTGCTCAGACAGGGTCACATCCCAGAAGTGATTCACTGCCATAAAGCAGAGCTCCTGCTGCCTTTCTGCTCCAGGAGAGCTTCAGCAAGGCTTGGCTTCAGGGAACCATGAAGGCACCGGTGCCTTTGCCCCTTCCTACCACCCCTTCCCACCCCAGGCATAGCCAGGGCAGCAAAGGGGTTAAGACAGTCTGAGTTCTCCACCATCAATCCATCCTGCAAATCTGATGGCCCCATCTCTTCAAGGGGCCCAGATTGATTTCTTGACTGGGAGCAATGAACAGCTTCACATGAAAAATGAGGCTTCGCGCCGTCAATAGAAGTTCTAATTACAACTTAAATCCAGGACGTTCTTTACAGCGTGCACCAGATTTACAGCACCATGCAGGTGGGTGTGCAGCCCTTTCTAATTAAAAGCAGCACACACTGCAGACTGCTCCACACAGCCCATTCCCAGCTCCAGCTCCACAAGGGCACAGGCAGCTGCTGGCACTGTGCTGGCGAGGGAGGTGCCAGGCACTCCAAGGGCACCCGGCTGAGGAGGAGCAGGGAAGGATGGAAAGCTCCATTCCCTCCTTTCTTTGCTCTGTTCTGTTACTGAGGAGGTTTCCCACATTGGATCAGCCTTGGCTAAACAGCCTCACTGCCCAGCACATCCCCCAGTCACAGCCCAGTTCTCCATCCCATGGGCAAAGGGCAGAACTGCATCTCACTGGAGAGGATCCAGTGAGCCAGGGGACACAAAGTCACAGAATGACAGAATATCCTGAGCTGGAAGGGACCCACGAGGGTCATCGAGTCCAACCTCTGGCCCTGAGCAGAACACCAAGGACTCGATGATCCTGGTGGGTTCCTTCCAACTTGGCATATTCTGTGATTCTGTGAATCCCACCCTGTCCCTGAGAGTGTTGTCCATACACTCGTTGAGCTCTGGCAGCCTTGGAGCCATTACATGCCCTGGGAAGTGATGGGACATCCCAGGAAGCAGTCTCAGACCTGGCTGGTGCCCCTAAGATGCCATTTAGGAACCCAATGTGCTGGAGCCCTGTGTGGGGATGCTTTCTGGGATCTGTGACTGGGAGCTGGGGCAGTGAGGATTCCAAGGTGGTGAAGATAGCATGTCCCAGCTCTGCTATCAAGGCACTGTGAGGGTCTGCACAGACTGTGTCCCCCTGTGCCTCAGTTTCTCCATATCTGAGTTAGGAGAAATGCCTTTCTGAACCAGGCTGAAAAACCAGAGGGCTTTAGGAAGGACAGGAGAAAGTGTCTCACTGACCAGGCACGACAGCTCTGACAGAGGTGACAAGTCTCTCCCATGTCAGGACGTGTTTCCATGCCATGCTGTGCATCCCAGATGGGTTGCACTGGAAATCTGCCTGCCCCAGCACTGGGGAGTAGCTCAATTCCTCACAGAGGGCACTGGTGTTCAGGAATGAGCTCTTTCTAGACGTCAGGATCCAGTATGACCAGAGACATTGTCATCATGGTGACGGGGACAAACTAACCCCATTCCACGTGGCTCTGTGTGGTTGGCAGTTCTGGCATCACCTCAGCTCTTGCCCTGGGCTCTGCACTCCAGCCAGCCCTTTCTGCTTCTCCAAGTGCTCAGATCGTCTTTGCTCCCAGCTCTGCTCCTGTTGGGGGGAGGAAGATCCTCCTGAGCCATTCCTTCCCCAGCACAGGATTTGTGGAGCTGAGGTGGGTTACAGTGAGCAGAGAGACTGCTGATTTCATAGGGCTGGAAGTTAAATTACTCTTTCCATAAGCTGCTGTTTTGGAGAAAAAAAACCCTCCACAGAAGGGCTATTGGAGTTTAGAGGTGATGAAAGTGCAAAGTATCAGAGCTCTCCAGAAACTACTGCTGCCCCAGCTGGAGCCTGAAGAGGTGGAGCTGGGTTTAGAGTCCAAAAGGTCAGTGAGACTCACTCTTCAGAGCTTTTTCCTGGGAGCTTGGAGAAGCAGAAAGGTGGTAGTACTGGAAGCTGCTGTCTGAGGATCCTACCTGTGCCCTGGAGCAGAGCCTGGGCCTGCTGGCTGATAGCGAAGGGGATGTGCCCAGATCAAAAGCAGCCAACTGCCCTGGGACTGGAGGAACAGCCAGCTGTGGGATCCTGCAGGGAAAGGCACCATCAGCCAGGACACAGATTTACAGCCCACAGCTGGTGGGATGTGACCCTGCAAGGGCCTGCCAGCTCACGGGGGGCCACAGATGCCTGTGAAATGTGAGGGATAGGAACTCTGTGTTAAGATGAGCCAGAAACTGCCCTCATGACTCAGCTGGTCTGGACTCAACCTTACCACAAACAACTGTGGGGCCCCGGGTGTCCTGGATGGGGGTAGAACCTCAGGCTTCTTCCTCCGTGGTTGCTGAATTTCCTGCCTGAAACAAGATGAAATGGGCCATGTCATCCAGTCCCTGATGTGGATGATCAGCTCCCAAGCCCAGATGTGACCAGCCTCATCCTGACACGTCTGCTCTGGTTTATCAAAGCTGGCAAGGATGTCATCAAAGTTCTGCCACGTGGTCCCATCACTCCCACATGGATTGGGAGTGTCCTGGTGCAGGAGCTCATCAGGATGGCAACAGACCAGGACCTGTGCATCACTGGGACAGAGAGAGCAGAGGAGAGCCCCTCGAAGCTGATGTACCTCAAACTGCCCATTATTGCCCTTCAGAGCTGGTGGCACAACAGGAATCATGGAGGGGACTGTTTCCTGATCCAAAGGTGCCCAATTCCTGCAGCTGTCAGGGCCAAGGAGCTGTGGGGGGTGCTCAGGCATAGACTTCCAGGCCCTCCCGACGACAATGAGGGCTGCCTGAGGGTGAACAGAGTCATCCTGCACACTGAGGCTGCTCCTTGTGCACCCACCTTGTGCTCCAAAATGTTCTGTCCAACTTTTGTGCTTGGCCACATCATATCAGGCTGTCCTTGCGTTGAAGGAGGTGGAAGGCTGGTTCTTTGGGATTCACATGGGATTTCTGTTGGCTGTAAGAGGTGCACCAAAATATCCACACCCTTGTAACACTTCACCCCAAAGAGGGGGCGGTCCCTGGGTCAGTGTCTTTGGAGGATTTTGCCTCTGTCCACGACCTTGCAGCAGGTCCCATGTTTGGACTGAGTCTGCAAGGAGAGCCATTGGAGAAGATTTGGTTTAGGTTTGGTACAGAGGATATCTGGAGCTCCTCAAACGTGAGGCTGTAGGTGACTGTATCATCTGCAGTTCTCATGGACCTGACCCTTCCTTTGGGAAAAATTTCTGACTTTCAAAACAGCAAGTTTTTTTCTGTTCTAACCTATCTCCCATGGTTTAGGTTGGAAGGGATTAGATGATCTTTCATCCAGTGCCACCCCTGCCATGGACAGGGATACCTTTCACTAGCCCAGGTTGCTCCAAGCCCCATCCAACCTGGCCTTGGACACTTCCAGGGATCTAAGGGCAGCCACAGCTTCTCTGCCCAACCTGTGCCAGGGCCTGCCCACCCTCACAGCCAACAATTCCTTCCCAATATCCCATCCATCCCTGCCCTCTGGCAGTAGGAAGTCATTCCCTGTGTCCTGTCCCTCCATCCCTTGTCCCCAGTCCCTCTCCAGCTCTCCTGGAGCCCCTTTAGGCACTGCAAGGGGCTCTCAGCTCTCCCTGGAGCCTTCTCTTCTCCAGGTGAGACCCCCAGCTCTCACAGCCTGACTCCAGAGCAGAGGGGCTCCAGCTCTGGGATCAACCTAATGTCTCCCCTTTGGACTCATCCCATCAGGTCAACAGGGAAGCCTGCAGGTGGGCTCAAGAAGGCAGATCAAGGAACCTTTTGGGGGACCCTGGGCAGCCCTCAGACAACAGCATTTGTGATACTTCCTGATAAGAGTGAGAGGATACTTTGCAGCCCACAAACACATCAGGTGCCATTTCCATGAGGAATCCTGAAGAAAGGAGGCAAGTTTCAGAAAAAGAAAAAATCATTGTTATCATGGATTCCTTGTGCTCCCGGTCTCCCAGCTGAAATCATCCCCTGGCTGGGCTGTGCAGAGGGCTGATAAGGAGGCAGGGAAGAGGAGCTGGGCTCCTGCACGCAGCAGCAACGCCTGCGCCTCCCTCCGCCTCTGCTTTTATGTAGTTTGGAAGTGCTCTGAAACTGCTGGGCACAGACACTTCTGAGGCAGCAGCAACTTTGCATGGCACAGTTGTTTTATGTCTGAACTGTACATACAGCAGTGAATGGAGCTCATAAAAGATGGATGTATTCTTGTTCTTTTTGCTGGTTTTGATTTATTATTTACTTCACTTTTTTCAACTCTTCCGAAGTGCTGTAAATCATCTAAATCATTTTTCTCCTCTGCTTGGCTAGTTTTGGGGAGCTGAAGCGAGAGGATGATGCCTACCTCCTCAGCGTTGCAGGGTTTGCTGAGGGATTTTCAGGAAGAGAGAGAAAATCAGGAAATTTGAGCTCTTAACATCTCCACAAAATAGCTTGGAAAGGCTTAAAGGTCTTCTTCCGTCTGCTCACTGCATTTCCAGGGGCTCTGATGGTCAGCCTTTGCTCAGCTGGGAGAGCACTCGTGGCTCAGGCAGCCCTGCCCTTGGCTGTGGGAGGTTCACCCAACAAACATCCCCCTCAGTGCAGGGAGGGTCTCACAGAATCCCAGGAGATGCTGAGCTGGAAG
The DNA here is from genome assembly GCA_013396655.1 of Campylorhamphus procurvoides. NCBI lineage: Eukaryota > Metazoa > Chordata > Aves > Passeriformes > Dendrocolaptidae > Campylorhamphus > Campylorhamphus procurvoides. Next base: position 28,390 of record WBMV01009408.1, on the reverse strand, counting down.
GGATCACCAAGGATCACCCAGCCCAACCCTCAGCCCTGCCCAGGACCAGCCCCAAGAGTCACCCCCTGTGCCCCAGAGCATCATCCAAAGCCTCCTGCAGCTCTGGCAGCCTTGGGGCTGTGCCCACTGCCCTGGGGAGCCTGGGCAGTGCCCACCACCCTCTGGGGGAAGAAGAACCTTTTGCTGAGATGCCCCCTGAGCCTGCCCTGACACAGCTCCAGCCATTCCCTGGCTGCTGTCCCTGTCCCCACAGAGCAGAGCTCAGTGCCTGCCCCTCCTCTTCCACTCCCAAGGAAGCTGTGGACTGTACAAGCTGCCCTCATGCTGCTGGGTTGGTGCAGATCAGGACAGTCATTTCCCTGAGGCTTGAAAGGGAACATGGATTGGACCTGGCTCTGGAGACTCGGGGGATGGGATGACATTTTAAAGCACACAGGTCTGTTCCAGGGGAGCAGCTCCCAAGGATGGATGTGGAAGGTGCAGAGGGTTTTGCTCAGGTCCGGTTCATGGTTGGGCAGTGCAGTGAAATGTTCCCTTGGTCCAAGTTCAGAGCCAAGATACTCCAGCACCTGGGGCGTCTCCAGCACCCAGATGAAAAGGGAAGCTGTGTCCACAGGCACAGCAGACCCCAGAGAGCAGATTTTCAAGGGTGCTTTGCACAATATAAAGCTGCTGTTGAAAGAGCTTAGCAGCCTTCAGGCACCTGGTTCAGCTGAACCCACACCACACTGCTGAACTGAATTCTTCAGAAACCCAGGACAGAGAGTCCTGAGAGACCCAGAGGCTGGATCCTCTTGCTCCTCCAGCTGCCTGTCCCTCCACCTCCCAGTACACAGGCACAGGAGGAAGAGATCCATTCCCAGTCCCACCGAAGAAGGATTGGGGTGACCCCATAAAACCTGGATCTAAAGGGATGGAATCTGTGGTGTCCCTTGAACTCAGGAGACATCCACTCAGCAGAGAATGAATTCAGCAGTTCAAATCCAGAAGAAGCACTGGACAATCCTGTCTGTGGAAAGACAGGGCACACACAGCAGAGCCCTGGAAGCACTGAGGGGTCCTGCAGATGCTGTGAAGGGGGCAGTAATCCCTCCATCCCTGCCCGTAGGGACTGTGGGATGGGGCATGATCACAGGACTCCTCTCAGCTCCCCACACTCTCAGCAAGACCCAGCCATGGAGTGCCCACAGCCAAGGGCACACCAGGCTGCTTGGGGCTCCCAGTGCCGAGTCAGGGGCTCTGTCTCCTTCCTGTCACTTTGTGTCTCTTTTTTTCAGGAGGAATTCAGCTGCAGGGAGGGAAAACAGGCAGGCTGCTAATGAAAGGGCAGCTGCTGCTCTGTGTCAGGCGAGTGAGACCCCAGTGGGAGCTCAGCTGGGCGCAGTGGGTGGCTGGACACCGTTTATTTTTACATTAGAGCTATTTGCCTCTCACCCTGTCTGCTCTGTGTCCTTTGTTTCTCAGTCAGTTCAGCTCCTGTCAGATGGACATCGATGCAGGATGTGAGCACAAACCTTCTCAGTGAAGTCTAATTTTAGGATTAAAACTGATGTGGGGGGGAGGGTCTTGGCTCAGCCTCCGTCAGCATCGATGGCAGAGCTGTCCTTGGTGTGTGGCACTGCCTGGCTTTGCCTGGTTCTTACTCACACTGCAGCAAGCAGAGAGGTGAGTGTGGAGCACAGGGCAGAGACTTCCTGGCTGCTGGCCATAAAAGAGACTTTCACAAATATTCTGTTCCCCTGCCCCAAATAAAATGCCAGGAACTGCCTGTGAGTTTAGGAATCAGAGAATCACAGGCAGGTTTGGGTTGGAAGGGACCTTGAAGAACATTTTGTTTGACCTCCTGCCATAGACAGAGACACTTTCCACTAGCACAAGTTGCTCCAAGCCCCATCCAACCTGGCCTTGGACATTTCCAGAGATGGGGCAGCCACAGCTTCCCTGGGCAACCTGTGCCAGGGCCTTCTCACCCTCTGAGTAAAGAATTTCTTCTGAACACCCAATCTAACTCTGACCTCTGGCAATTTAAAACTATTGCCCCTTTGTCCTGTCAGTACCTGTCTGTCCATGGACACCCCCTTGTCGTGGGAGAGAAGCTTGCATGCCCTTATGAGGTTGTGAGCTGTGCTGGTGGTGGTACATGCCTATGGTAGGGTCTCCCATGCTAGTCAGGTCTCAACTGAAGGGTCAGACAAAGTGTGTCCACGGGCAGGATGGGCTCGCTAGCTCCCCAACAACCATCCTAGGAGAAAGACAACTCCAACTCCAAACCTGGGCAGATGGAGCTCAATTAGCCCTGTATGGCCATCCATCTGAGAGAAGGATACTCTAACCAAACCTACATCCTGAGGACTTCACTGTCACCGTCCAAATTTGCTTGGCCCTGGCACATGAACCTCAGGAGTAAAGGGTGGGGCCAGTTCTGTGCACACTGTGCCTCACCTAAAAATCCATTGCACAGGCTCTAGGGATCCTTCCACACTCACAAAGCCCTGTAGGGACAGCTGGGGGATGAAATGGAAGGTGAGAAGGTGCACTGGAAGCCGCAGCCCCAACCCTGCATGCAGGTGGTTCAGGACATTGGTCACTCGAGACTGACCCGGAGATGACAGTCTGGTTTGGCAGCATCCTGAATGACCAAGCAGTCTTTTCCAAGGAGAGCACTGCTTGCTCCACATGGAGAGGGGTCTGGAAAAGGTGGCCTAACCAAAGCTCATCTCCATCCCTCACCCGGTTGGCTTGCCACGGCCAATGGGCATCTTCCTTGCGATCAAACAAAAACATAACCAAGAAGACAAAGGCTTGCACCTGCCTCCAAAGGTGTGTCCAAATTAACTTTAGCATGTTGGAATATCAGAACCATGCTCGACTCTGTGGATGGTGGACATCCTGAGTGTCGCTCTGCTCTAATTGCCCATGAACTGTTTCAGCATGATTCTCCAAAGGGCCACGGCAGACCTTGATGAAGAAAACGGCATCTACATCCGCTATCGTACCAATGGAAGCCTATTCAACCTGAGGTGACTGAAGGCCCACACTAAGGCCATGAATCACCTTGTCTGTGAGCTGCTTTTTGCTGCTGATGCTGCTCTGGTTGCTCACACAGAAGCAGCTCTGCAGTGTTTAACATCCTCCTTTGCAGAGGCTGCTCAGCTCTTTGGGCTGGAAGTCAGCTTGAAGAAGACAGAAGTTCTCTACCAACCTTCACCTCAAGAAGTTCTCCATCATCTCCACATCACCATCGGTGAAACAGAGCTTAAGTCAGTCCAGCAGTTCAGCTATCTGGGAAGCATCATTTCCTCAGATGGTAAGATTGGCAAAGAGATAGACAACAGGTTAGCAAAGGCATACAGAGCTTTTGGAATACTCCACAAAAGAGTCTGGCGCAATAAACACCTGAAGAAAAGCACCAAGATTAGTGTCTACAGAGCCATTGTACTGTCTACTCTTCCATATGGGTCTGAATCTTGGGTCATCTACTGCCACCACCTGTGACTCCTCGAGTGCTTCCATCAGCGCTGCCTCCGTACAATCCTAAACATCCACTGGTCTGATTCCGTGTCTAATGTGTCTGTCCTTGAGCAGGCAGAGATCACCAGTATCAAGGCCATGCTGCTGAGAATGCAGCCGTGCTGGGCAGGGCACGTCTCCAGGATGGGGCATCACTGCCTCCCTAAGATCATGCTCTGTGGGGAACTCACCACTGGCTGCCGCAAGAGAGGAGCCCCGAAGAGGAGATACAAGGACTCCCTGAAACAATCCCTCAGCCTTGGCCTTATTGACCACCATCAATGGTCCACTCTGGCCTCCAATAGGGAGAAATGGAGACACACCATTCATAATGCTGCTGCTTCCTTTGAGAACACACAGAGAATCAGTCTGGAGGAAAAAAAGTAACGCAGGAAGAACCGTGTCTTGCCAGTAGCGCCAATGGAGACTTTCTGCTGTGCCTTTTGCAATCAGATTTGCCTGTCTCACATTGGCCTTTTTAGCCACCAGCGTTCTTGTAGCAAGCATGGGTAGAGCCCTTGTAAATCTTCGTTCGTGAAGCCTAGCCATGATGATGACCTGTCTGTATATGGACAAGTACTCCCTCCTGGGGAGGAAGGAACCACCTGGGTCTGGCTTCCTGGGCAGGGATAAGGTTACCTGTGCACCTGCAGAGGGACAGGCAGGATGTAACAGGCCAAAGCTCAAGGACATGTAGCATCAGCTCCTGTTTGACAGGCACGGGGTGTCTGCGAACAACCTCCTCACCCAGGTGATGCCATGTCATTAACTCTTTGTGTATTTTCAAAGCTGCAGTGCCCTTGTGTGGAAATGGGCCTTAAGTGGACAGTGGCTTCACTGAAAAAGTGGGAGATCTGAGGGCTCTGCAGGGCAATTAGATGTTGATGCTTCAAAAATCAAAATTGGCTTGGCAAAAAGATCTCTAAGTAATCTTTTGTCTGGCATTTTCAATATCCCAGAGGAATTTCTCCATGTCCCCTCTGAAGCTGTGGCTCTCCTCCCTCTCATTTCCAGTGCTGGGGGGACAGTGGGAGCCCAGCCCTCCCCCAGGGCTCCTCTCTGTGACCAGCCCTGGACGAGCATCCCTTGGCACACAGGGGATGAAGGTGATGCTCCTCACACAGCCCATGGCTGTGGTACCTGGCACCTGGGCCCTCCTGTGGGCCAGGAGAAAGAAGGGTGAAGTCCTGGCTCTCCCTGCCTGTCCTGACTGCCTGGCAAGCTCTGCAGAAGGCGTTCTTGGTACAGGTGTGATCCCACAGAGCCAGATGGGTCCCACTCCTACCCCAGGCATTGGCAGAGCTGGACACAGCAGAAGCTTTCATTCCCATAAAAAATGGTGCTGAATTAGGAGGCAGGGAGAGCCCAGCTTTCCTCTCAGACAGTGATTAATCACAGGGACGGGGTGCCAGAGAAGCTGTGGATTCATCTCACCTGATTTCAGACATTTAGAAATTCAAGGTCTAAACCTAAGTCAGCCCTTCCTGGTTCCCTTTGGGCTGAGCAGGGAGGAATGGCCACTACCAGAAGGTGAGTCTGTGCCGAGCAGAGCCAGAGCCAATTAGCACTGCCAGGCATAGGAGCTCACTTCTGGGGGGCTGGGATGCCCAGAGCTGGTGACTGTCATCCAGGAGGGGTGCAGATGGCAAAGGGCACAGGGTGGGGGTGCTGTGGCACAGAGGGGTGATGAAGATGATGAGGAGGATGCAGTGGTGAAGCTGAGGACCTTGGGGACCACATGAAGTCCTGGGGCCACGTGACGGTGAGCCCCCTGGTTCCACTCATCCCTGGGGGAGTACAGGATGCTGACCATGGTCTGACACATCTGAGCATGGCAGGGCCCACACTGCTCTGCTCTGAATCAACCCGACAACAGTCGGAGGAGTAACAGACTCCAACGTCACATTTAAATGCCCATAAATTTGGAAACAGAGCCAGAGCTCTTTAATCTTGGTTCACTTTTCCATTTGTAACGAGATAACAAAGGAAACCAAGCAAGAGCTCGAGTCATGAATTATGTAGGGAGGGCACATCCATCTCTGGTGGGCTGGGGTTTGCTCTGCCATCCCAGGGTGTGCCAGGTGTGCCCCAGTTGGCTGAGGGCCAGCTGGATGGTGGTTATCCATGTCAGAGGGGTGATGCCCTGTAGGCACGGAGGGTTATTCCAGCTCTGATGGATGTGGGGAGGTACAGGCAGGTCCCAGGCTCTGCCCCAGGCCTGTGGCCTCCAGGATGGCTGTGAGGTCTCATGCACAACTCCTTTCATCCTTTCATTGGGCACGAAAGGCAAGGATTTTTTCTCCAGAAAAGGGGGACAGTTATCCCTCCACCTCAAAAAAAAAGAGGATATGAAGTAAATGCCTTAATGCAGAGAACAAAAAGCTCCCCCAAAGCAGGGAAAGCCAGCAAAGCAAGAACCCACAGCAAGATACCTCTGCACGAGCTGTCCCTCGAGCACAATTGAGACCTTGAGACACAGGGAATGAGGGACCCCAGTGACCCCTGGCTGCTTCTGGGCTCAGGGCCCTCCAGCTACACCACACCCAGCCCCGAGGCACAGCACAGCTCTCTGGAGGAGGCTGTGCCAGCACCAGGTGGAGGAGATGAAGGGGAAAGCCTTCCCACCCTGCTTGGAGCCTGGTGAGAAGGATGGAGGCTCCTGAGCAGCCTGGAGCACCAATTTCATGGAAATCCATTTATCTCTCCTTCCTGCAACCCTCACAACATGAATAAATGATGATTGCAGAAGTGATGAACCTGCCCCTGTTTAGGTGTGAAATGAATGTTTACAGGCATAGAATAAATCAAGTATCCCACGGGCGAGCAGCAGGGTATTATACCAAACACCTTTGTGTGCTTAGCACTTGCTGTTAGAGGCCAAGGGTTTGAAGCCTGGCCAGGGCTTCCCATCAGCCCCAGTGTGGCAGGTGCCCACCTGTTCAGCAAAGGCTGAAAGATCTCGAAGGACAGCAGGGATGAGCAGCTCTGGGATGAGCATCTTCCTCCCTCTTCTCCACCTTCCCCCTCTGTTTGTCTCCATACCTCCCTCTCTGCCCAATGCTACAATCTGCAGACTCTAAGAAGTCAGGAATACAATGCAAATTCGTGAAGCATTGGCAAGAAATTGCGTGTGTGCTGGTTGCCTGTCAGCATGCAGAGTACTTCTAATCTTGTCACATAAATAATACGATTATGTAAAATATCAAACAGTTGGAATAAACTTAAAAGCCACAATGTTCTAGTCACAGATTTAATGGGGGGGGGGGAGGGAGCAACAGAAAATAAGTAAAATCTCTTTTTAGTTTGCAGCGTGAAGGGGAAATGGCTCCTCACCGAAATCGTCTTGAGTCTCCCAGGGGATGAGGAGGTGGGATCTGGTTGGGAAGACAGAGCTGCTCCTTAGGGTGGCTGGACACAGCCCCAAATCTGTTATAGGAATCCTGAAGAGGAGACGCAGCAGAGCTGTGGTCGGGAGGAGTCTCCATCAAGGTCACTGAGGGCTTTGGGGACAATCAGGACAAGGCCAGTGCTCCCTGCACACTCATTTGCTTTGCCAGCTGCAGAAATGCCCTGCTGTGGTACTGCTGGCACAGGGCATCCCTTCTAACCGGGGGGATTATTCAGCTGAGAGGAAACACTGATGCAAACCCCTGCATCCATCTGCCTGTGCTGCACCCATCCTCACCCCCAGCACCCATCCGTGCCCCCAGCACCGCTCCGTGCCGGCTGTGGGAGCAGGATGAGTGCAGAGGCAGCTAGGGGAGGGCTGTGCTGCCGGAGGGCTGTGTTCCCCTCCCGGCTCTGCATCCCTAACCCATCACTAATGCCGCCCTCGGTTTGTACCGCCCGTAGGGGCTCCGGCCCCGCCGAGCATGAGAGAGGAGCAGCGCTGCCCAGGGACCCGCCGGGAGGCTTTTGCTGCTGGTCCCAAGATCAAGAGCAGCATGAAAAGCCACCATCCCTTTGTTAGGGCTTGTCAAAGAGCCCAGGCTGAATGAGATGGGAAAAAAAATCCTCTCCTCTTCCCCTGCACAGATCCTGCGGAGCACACACTGTGCAAGTTCTGATCCCTCGTGCTCACCAACCAATTCCCCAAATGCAGCCAGAACAGCCTCAAATCTTCACCAATAGTCACATTGTGGCATCTGGGTCTTCCTCCAGATCCCTGGAACAGGCTCCCCAGGGCAGTGGGCACAGCCCCAAGGCTGCCAGAGCTCAAGGAGAGTTTGGACAAGGGGACAGGGACAGGGTGGGATTGTTGGGATGTCTGTGCAGGGCCAGGAACTGGACTCAATGATCCTTGGGGGTCCCTTTCATCTGAGGATATTCTCTGAGTCTATGATCCACCTTTCCAGGCCATCCCTGAGCTGACAAAGCACAGCCAAGGCAGGACGGGGCTTGTCTCTGCTTGGGAGGCACCAGCTTACCTTCCTGCACAAAGTCCTTCCCTGGCTTGTCTTTGGTGGGACACGGAGAAGGAATTTTGTGCTGTGGACCATCCTCACAAAAGGCCTGAAGCAGCTGCAGCTGCCCCTTTCCCAGAGTGGGGCTGGGAACTCCAGCCCAGGAAGCAAAGGATTTGTCCCTGCCCAGCCACAGACTTGGCTCTGTGCAGATCAAAGGGAAGCCTGGAAAAGTCTGGATTGCAGGTCCCTCTCCTTCCCCCCCCTCAGTGACCACAGCCTTGAGGGAAGGTGCTGTGATGGGCACAGATGGGAAGAGTGTCATCATTTGTGCCAGCCATCCCTGTCTGCTGGAGCATCTGTGCCCAGCTGAGGTGCATCTGCCACGTTGGGATCGCACTCCCTGCACTCCCCTTCCCTGCTGCACCTCCCCTGTGCCCATCATCAAGGCTGATTTGCTGCTCCTAGCCCTTCACGAGTTTTGGAGACCCCTTGCCTTGGAACAAGCCCCCCCTGTTCCCAGCCAAGGTCTACAGATTTCTCCTGGGGCACAGAGAGATTCCCAGGCGTGCCCGGCTGGGCAGGGACACGTGGCCGAGGCTGGTGTGGGGACAGGGCCATGCCCGTGGAGCAGTGCCAGCCTGCAGATGTGTGCCCTGCCAGGGGCACTCTGTAACTCACACACTGAGCTGCCCCTTCTGCTTAGGAGAGCGGCTTTGACGAGCCGAGCTGCGGGCAGGGCTCCTGCCTGCGCTGCCTGACAGGGCACTCGGGCACTGTCCCTGTCTCTGCCTCATATCTGTGCCCCTCCAGTTCGCCCTTTCTGCGTGGGAAGACAGTCAAGGCCACTGTACAGAGCCGCTGATTTAATGAAAGAAAAAGTTTCTCTCATCCAGCCGTTTTGAAAGGGGGAAGAGAAATTGCTGCCTATGGGGAATCCACAAAAGACGGAGCAGCCCCACCCACCCCAATTTAGTGGGCAATAAAACTGGTAAAACCAGCATCCTGCCTCCTGTGCTAAGCTGAGCTTTTCACTGGGGGCCCAATATCTTTGTGAATGTGACCAAACCCTATATCTAAGGATGTCTCCTCCCTACAAGGGATATGGGGGTCCCTATTAGGGTTGTCTGACCCCCTTTTCTGAGCTGGAAGAGGCTGAGACCCTCCAGCCCGTTGTGCACACACACAGAGCAGGGGGTTGTTTGTCACAGCCCCATCGAGCCTCCTTGGATCAGCACTCTGAGAGCCCTGGCCTAGCTCATTTTCCTGGAGGAATAGCCCCTCTGTTGCCAGATAAGTGCACCTGATGCCCACATCCTGCCACAGTGCCTGGGGGAGCCTGGCTGGGGGAGCAGCTGCCTGCTCCATGTGTGCTTCCAGCTCTCCGCTCCTGGTCCACCTCCCCAGGCAAGGCAGCAACGTGGGGCACTAGAAAATAGATCCAAAGCCCTGCCAAGGCAGCAGTGTGTCTTCCACCCCCTCCTCACTCTCAGTATCTTTCCTCTGCCTCAACCAGTGGCCCTCTTGAACTGGAATGGCAGCCCCACAGTAGGAAGCAAACTCACTGTCCCGCACTCCCTGTGGTCACAACAATCCCAAACAGCCCTTTCCACGCTCAAGCTGACATGGAATGGCAAGACCCCTTTCCTCCAGGACTTCTCATCCCCTCCTGCCCCACCTGTCCCCCTCCTGCCCTTCCATTCTGCTTTTCTGGAAAGCTCTGCAGCCTGCCTTGTTTTAAAAGACGGGAAACAACTCCCCTCCTCTTCCTGGATTTTTGAGGTTTAAGTCTGGTGGTCATCACTGGGCAGTGGGTTAATTTTCATTCACCTGTAATTGCATTGTCTCCCCCCACCCCTCTGCAGGGCAAACAGCTCTGTCCTACACAGCCTGCCCCCTGTGGCTGCTGAGCCAGGCTGTGCTGCAGCCTGTGCCCTCCCTGCTCGCTCAGGACTGGACATCCCTGTTATTGGCTTTGTACAAACACTGCCCAGTGCCCACAGCTCCTGGCACAGCTTGTCTCTGCTCTGCCCTCCACACACAGCCATTGCCTCCCGCTCCATGAACTCCATGGCTGGTGCTCCAAACTGGCCCAGCATGGGAGAGCCCTGTTAAACCCAGCCTTGAGCAACAGGTAAAGCAGCCTTGAGGGCCTGGGGTGTGGGAAGGGAGGGTTCAGCTGCACAGAAGGGCTGAATGTGCCAGAGCAGAAGGGAGATGTATTTTCTTCTCACAGAAACAAAGAACGGTTTGGGTTGGAAAGGACCTAAAGTATCATTTCCTTCCAACCCTCATAGGCAGGGACACCTTCCACTAGCCCAGGTTGCTCCAAGCCCCATCCAACCTGGCCTTGGACACTTCCAGGGACGGAGCAGCCACAGCTTCTCTGGGCAACCATTGCCAGGGCCTACCCACCCTCCCAGCCAACAATTCCTTCCAAGTATCCCACCTAACCCTGCCCTCTGGCAGTGGGAAGCCATTCCCCCTTATCCTGTCCCTCCAGGTCCTTGTCCCAAGTCCCTCTCCAGCTGTCCTGGAGCCCCTTAGGCACTGGAAGGGGCTCTCAGGTCTCCCCAGAGCCTTCTCTTCTCCAGGTGAACCCCTCCAGCTCTCCCAGCCTGTCCCTATGGCAGAGGGACTCCAGCCCTGTCATTAACTTAGTGGCCTCCTCTGGACTCCCACCCCAATGCAATGGTGTTGGGAACCTCCCTCCCCTCTCCCAGCAGTGTTTGCTGATCCCAATTCAGTGCACTCCCAGGATGATGCTTTTAAAGTTCATTACAAGCTTGGCCAAAACCTGGATTTCTCAGTTCACTTTTATTTAACAAAATGTGGAAGAACAGAGTGTTGTGGTTATCAGTGACAGCTCCTAGGGTTTCCAATGCACAAGGAGGAGAAATACTAAGTTTCACCTGATCCCTCTGGATCATTCCTGTGTTTGAAGCTCCTTTCCAGCATGAAATCAAGGGCTATAAAACTGAATATTTTAATGAAGCAGTATGGCACCAAGGATCATGGTCTCCCATGAGAAAAGGATCCCACCTTGCTTCTCCTCAGAGTTCCCCCATCTCACCAGCTGTAATCTTTCACAGAGGAAGAGGAGGCTCCAGCCCTTGGTGCTTTGCTGGCCCCAGAACCAGCCCCATCCCTGCCAGTGCTACAACAGCAACCAGAGTCTCTCCCCCACCAGCCCACTATGGCCCAAAGGAGCTCCTGCCTCTCCAGACATGAACTCCTCCACAGACATGGGGTGAGAGGAGAGAAGCCCTGACCAGCCCCTGGCTCTGTGTGTGCATCCCGTCCCTCCTCAGCTTGGCTGAGCACAGGCCCAGCACTGGACTCCAGCACCTCTTCAAGCATCATCTATTGCTGTTATCCAAGCCCAGGAATTTCTCTTTCTGAGCAGGGAAGAGCATCTCCCCAGCACTGCCTCCCCTCCCACATTACAAAGAGATAGAGCTTGGTAAGTCTCATCTTAGCCAAGGGCATTACCCCTTGCCAGTTTGCACTAGATCAAACCCGGGTTTATTCAGCCTTCCACTAATCCCTCTGCAACAAGAACCACCTGCAGTCTGGAGTCCGGGATTTAGCAGGGATCAGCATGCAGGTGTCTCTGATTTGATCATCCCTCTGGAAACGCTGTGCTCGGCAGCCCAGGAGCAGAGCAGAGCAGAGCAGCCAGGGGAGGGGAAGCTGTCACAGGGGCAGGGGGAGAGGGGATGTGTCTGCAGGGGCTCAGAGAGCAACAAAGAGAAGGCTGATGGTTCTCCCCCCTCAGACATTTCTGAGAGGCCAAAAAACACTGGAAAGCTATCGGGGAAAAGAAAGGAAAAAATCTCACATTTTTAAGAATTCTCTGGTACTTAAAAGCTCGAGACCCGCAGGGGAAGCTAATAAATTTTAAATAGTTTGGAGAGTTGAGACCAGCAGTTTAACTTTGTGCGGTTGCTGAGTTGTTTTCCAAGTGTATTTTATGAAACCCTTCATTATGTTCAGATAATTATGATGTCCATGTTTCTGTGGCTGCTGGAGTTCACCATCTGTGCTCACACAGGTACAGCTCCATCTCCACACTGTGGGCACCAATGAGACACCCGCACTGGGCAGTGCTGGCAGCCCGTGAGGATGGGACACATTTTCCAGGTGTTTGTGTTCAGGGAGCATCCCTGGCCAATGCCCACCCTGGAGCCACGTGCTGCAGCCACCAGCCCATCACTGAGGGGGTGGGCAGGAGCACAACCCAGAGGGCTTCATATCCCCCAGGGTCTAGCGTGGGGCTTGTCTCCTGATGCTCTCTGGGGTGATGGCTCCTGCTCTTTGCTCCCCTCCAGACTGAGCATGTAAGTTGGCCCAGGAAGAGGTTTGGGCTGCCCAGGGAAAACTGGGCTCTGCAGTGCTGGGCTTTGCTCTGATACCTCCAGCTCCCTGCAGCAGATGGTGTCTCTATCCCCTGCCTGTGGGCTCCCCTCACCTGCCCACCCCATTCCCTCTTCCAGGGGGACCCCCCATGCCAGCATCCCTGCTCCAGGCCTTCTGCCCATCCACTCTCCCTGCTTCTCTAGGAGGGAAGCTCCAGGCTCTCCAGGTCAGCCTGTTCCTTAGGGGTGTGAGGCACTGCAGGAGAACCTGAGTTTGTGACTGAGCTTTGACAGTGCCTGAGGGGGAGGCTGGTGGGATCCTCAGCTTGTGGTCCACACAGCCAGGGTGCACAGCACCCTTCTCCCTGGTAGTTCCCTTGCAGGGCAGGGTTGGTCCTGCCGCAGGACCCCATGTGAGTTAGAAGAGCAGTTTCCATCCCAGACCAGCTTTGTCCTGCATGTCCCAGGCTGGTGTGGAACAGGAAACACCCTTGATGCTGTGGCTGGCACAGTGTGATCATAGAGATGGCCCTGATCCAAGAGGGCTGGGGAGGGTCAGGACTGGTGGTCCTCTGTGGGTCAGGGTGAGCCCCTCTGACAGCTGTGGGATGTTTTATAGGCACTGAAGAGAAGCAGCAATGGGGGATGAAGACAGTGGTGAGGGATGAGAAAAGGGCCTGAAGCCCTGAGCGGGAGGAGGGTGCTGGATACTGGGTTCTGCTCTCCCCGCCTGCCAGCTGGGCGCTTTTCCCCCACTCTTAAATGTCAGTGATGATGCTTCCTGCCCAAGTCAGCTCTTCCCTTGGGGACTGGCCAGCAGGGTCTGTTTTATACCCACTCCCAACAGCTTGGGTGGCTTGGGACTGGGCTGCTGCCTGAGCTGTGCCAAGTTGGCAGCATGGCCAGGCTCCCCAGCCAGCTCCTCTCTGAGCCAGCACCCGCCTGGCTCCAGGACCCCAGCTCCCCTCTCTGAGCATTCCTTCCATGGTGGATTTCCACAGAGAGGTTAAGAAAACAGCAGGTCTGGTTAGAGGGGAAAAGTCCCAAAGATCACCCTTCTCCTGGGGTGGGCAGAGCAGGGACCTTCTCATACAGGCTTGGGAATATCATCCCCCCTCTGTGTCCTGTCCCTTGGTAGCAGAGAGAGTCATGGGGGTGCCCAGCAAACCCTGAAGGAAGTCAGGAGCCAAGGAATAGCCCAAAGCTTCTGCCCTCTGCCTGCAGCACCCCCGGGGACCTGTGAACCCCTGGGAGCCCTGGAGCAAAACGTCTGCACCTGGGAGCAAGTGGTGGGAATGCCTTGGGGCTGCAGGGAAAGCTACTCCCCTCGGAGTGTGCAGTGCCTGGCGTGGCAGGGCTCCTGCTATAATGTACTTAATTGGCACTTTCTTCCCTCCACGGGGCACAGAATTAACAGCTCTGGCTGATTCCCTAATTTAGGTCTGAAGACATCTGTGCTGCTGCAGCACCAGGGATGTGGGGCTGGGGCACTTCTACCCTGGATTTTTATGGAGCTGGGAGTTGGCTCTGCTCTGGGATGCTGAGAGCATGGGGTGCACTGGGCACAGGTGGCAGGAATGGAGTTTAGGGGACAGCCCTATTGCTGGCTGTGAGTATCTGGCACAGCAGAGCTCCCAGCAGGGAGTCTGGAAAATGTGAGTGAATGGGAGGAGGCACCGGGGTACAAAGATGCTGCACAGGGACTGGGGATGTTTGTGCATGGGAGACTGTGCACAGGACAGAGGCCTGGACATCAGAGCAGCTCCAGGAGGAGAAAAGAAGTGGTGGTTTAATTTACCCCCCAATCTGAGAGGGCTCCAGGAGGAAGCAGATGTGTGCCAGCCCTGCCTCGGGGCAGTGACAGGTTGCATGCAGGAAGAGCAGCTGACATCAGGGTCATGCCCACAGGGGCTGAGGCGTGACAGCTGAGCCTGGAGCTCGTGTATCTGGAGGGCAGAGAGCACATGGGATCCTGACATACTTCCTTGACTCTCCCTACATGCTCCCCAGGTGTATAATCTCCCTCCCCACACACAGTTCCAGTCCCAGCTCCCCTCACTACCCCTGTGGTGTAGAGCATCCCCCTCCTCTGAGCCTGTCCCCTGCCCAAAACCCCTGAGACCACAACTGCCCACACCTACCCATTGCCCTCCTTCAGCTGGGAGTGTGTCCACAAAGCAGAGCTGTGCTGAGAAAGGGCTGCAGTGCTGGAAGGGATCATGTCAGGCTCTGTAACCACTGCAGCCAGTCTGTGAGTTGTGACAGTCCCTGCAGGACCCGGGCACTGGTCCTGGGTAGTGTCTGCCCAGCAGAGGTGCCCTTGCCTGGCAGCTGCTGGGAGACCAGTGAGAAGGGACAGCACCAGGCACTGCAGATGTGGCTTCAGGCACGAGGTATTTTCATAGAATCACAGACTGCTTTGAGTTGGAAGAGACCTTTCAGCCCATCTCGTTCCACCACCCGCTTCTATGGGCAGGGACACTTTCCACTAGACCAGGTTTCTCAGAGCCCCATTTTGTCTGCTTTCAACAGGATTCCCATAGTCAGGATTCCCAGAAAAGGTTCCCACCTCACACTGGAGTGTTCTGGTGCCCGAAAATGTAAGGGAGGAGGAGTGGCAGAGAGGAGATGGGGAAAGACACTCATAATGTGTAATGATACTCTAATGCTCTCTCTGGCCCCCTCCCAACACATATGGGAGCTGGATGAGCCAATTAAACCAACACCAATTAAATCAGCGTACATCACATCCCGTAAAGCAGAGGTGGGGCTCAGGAAAACACCCGCGCTGTGAAGAATGTCAGAGCTGACCTTGGGTTGACTCCCTTCCAGTTTGGAAAAAGCCAGACCACAGAGGCACCATCAGGGACGTGAAGGGATGAGTGGGGACCCCTGCCAGAGAGTGGGTGGCAGATGGGAGAGGGGGAGCAGCCTGATGGGGGGAAGGGATGACAGAACTCAGGTACCAGCTGGGACAGGTGTCTCTCTCACCGGAATTCCTTCATGGGGTCACCAGGAACCCTGAGCTGCAACACTGCCAGGGCCTCGTGCCTCTCCTGAGCCAGTCCTTCCCTGGGCTCAGCCCCACAGGCATCCCCCTTGCTCCGGAGGGGCTCCAGCAGCTTCAGGTGGTGTGCAGGGTGGGCTCACCCTGGCAGACTGTCACTGACTCTGCCCTTCTGCTTTCATTCCAGGCCAGTGCTGAGCTATTGGGGCTGCAGTGGCCAACCAAGGGGATGGAAAAGTGCGTATGAATTCCCGCTCCTTCCCTCTCTCCTCTGCTCACTCTTCTTGCTTTGCTCTCCCTTTGGCCTGGAGCTTTGTCTGTTGGATGTTGGCTGGGTGTCCATCCTTACCTTGGCTGGAAGAGCCTTGTACTGTTCCCTGGGGGTTTGTGTCCTCTGCAGGGTTCTCTGACCCCCTGGCTCTCACAACCAGGTAGGCCAGGGACCAGGAGGCTACAGGGAGGCTGCAAAGCCTTTGGGAGAGCAGATCCAAGTGGCTGCAGCCACCTCGAAGTTCAGAGCTCCAAACAGCACTGGACATGTCCAATGTCAGAGCTGCAAAGCACTGGGGCACACAAGAGGCAACTCTTGACTTAATCCAGACAACTGTCACTGAACCAGAGCAGAGCAGGGCCTCTAATTAAGTCCCACAGCCCTTTGGGAAGTATCAAGACAGAAAAACAGTTCGCAGGCATTAGGCAGGGTGATTTTAAACAAATGAGGAAATTTCTTAGAAACAGCTTAAGACGAAAGCTACCAAATTAAAATCCTTGCAATCAGTATGGAGGCCACTTATGCAACAACCTCCTGAGGAGGAATTGGAATCCCAGAGATAAAACTCTAAACAAATAAAAAGACGAGAGATGAAGGAAAAAGAAATGAAACTTGCTCAAAAAGTGATGTACAGAGCGCTGTCTGAGCTGCCTTGGAAAAATGGCAATTGAGTCTCACAAAGTTGCAAAGCCAGTGACAGCTAAAGAGGGGAGTGGGAGGGTAAAGAGGGTGTCCAGCTCTCCAGGACACCTTCCAGTTCCCCTGAGCAGGCAGGAGAATGGCTGTTGGTGCAGTCATTGCCTGCACCAAGCCTCTGTCTGTAGGAGATTGGAATGAGCCCAGAGGTCCTCATCAGATACCTTGGTTTGGGAGAAGCAGCTCCTAACAGAGCATCTCCCCATCCTTGGCATGGTGGGATACTGTCCTTTCACTGGATTTTTTGTCAGGGTTGGTGGGTATGAGTGGTGGCAGGTCCTGTGAGCAGCCTTGGGCAGCAGCACAGTTCCAGCTTTAGGACATTCCTGCAAACACACAGCTTCTTCCAAGACTTATTGGGAAGAACAAACACAGCATAAAACGTGAACATGACTGGAACAACTCCATGTTCCTAATACAACTCTGCTGGGCTGCAGGAGCTGGGAGGGAACAGGTTGTGGAGCAGGGGAATCCAGCCACAAAGGGCACTGCAGGGCCACTGGGGGCTGAGTCCTTGCCCATGTTAATCCTCTGAACATTTGCATTGCCCTGAGGGCTGTTATCTCTATGGAGAGGAGATGGTTTCAGGAGAACTCACAGCCCTGATGTGCATTGGTTGCATCCTCCAAATATGGAATGATGCTGCTCCTGTGCCCTCCAAGGTCCAGCCTGGCCAAGGCTGGGCTGTGCTCAGGTGTGGAGCCATGCCAGGGACACCCATGGCAGCTGTGTGAGGCAGAGCTAGTGGCCCAGGCACTGAGTTTGGCTTTCAAAGGCTGCAGGGGCACAGGGGTGACATCAGCATTGCCCAGGTACAGGTGACTTTGTAAGCCCCCTCCAGTACCTAAAGCTGGCTTACGATAAGGCTGGAGCCCTTTTCACACAGGCATGGAGTGACAGGAAAAGGGGAAATAGCTTTAAGCTGAAGAAGGGCAGGTTTAGATCAGATATTATGAAGAAATTCTTCCCTGTGAGGGTGGGGAGACCCTGGTGCAGATTGTCCAAAAATGCTGTGGCTGCCCCATCCCTGGAAGTGTCCAAGGCCAGGCTGGAGGGGCTTGGAGCAACCTGGGCTAGTGGAAGGTGTCCCTGCCCATGGCAGGGGGGTGGAACAAGCTGAGCTTTAAGGTACCTCCTAACCCAAACCGTTCCATGGTTCTGTCTGCTCCATCAAGACCACTCTGCCCTGTTCCTGGCTGCACTTTTGCTGCTGTCAGGCTGTGCTGCAGGTGTCCTGAGCTCACCATGTGCTGCACAGGGGCACTGCCAGCTGCACCCTGCCCTGACAGCAGGGTGGTGCAGAGCACAGGAGGGCGCTGGGCACACAACAGGGCAGGGACAGGACCTGGCACAAGCGTCCAACAGCTGCCATGCCGGGGTCACAGTCGGGATTATCTTCCTGAGAGGCACTGGCACCACCTGCACCCGTGTGGGAGAGCTGCTCGGTGCCAGCTGCAGGACAGCAGCCCGGGACCGGGGACACCGGCAGTGCCATCCTGCCTGCCCTGCCAGCACCCGGGCTGGGACAGGCACGGTGCCACAGCCCCCGGCAGGGAGGGACAGCGCGGCAGAGAGAAGGGGGGCTGGCGATGATGGGAGAGGGGCTGGGACCGAGGGGAGAGGGGCTGGAGGGGAGGGGAGAGCGACTGGCAACGAAGAGAGAAGGGCTGGAAACGAGGGAAGAGGAACTGGCAATGATGAGAGAGGGGCTGGCAGCGAGGGGACAGGAACTGGCAGTGAGGGGAAGGGGGCTGAGAACGAGGGGAGAAGAGCTGGCAGCCCGGTCAGACACTGCCAGCAGCCCTGGGGTCCCCCTGTGCCCCAGCAGCAGCGAGGCGGTGGTGCCCGTCCCCCTTGGGGCAGGGATGGCTCTGCTTCGCTCTCCCTTCAAATCAAACTGGAACAAGCTTAGGAAATTAGACGGACGGGAG
>WBMV01009408.1:0-10176 GCA_013396655.1 Campylorhamphus procurvoides | reverse complement strand
AAAAAACCAAATAAAAATAACCCCCAACCCCGCCGTTCCTCTTTGATTCTTGCATTTTTTTTTTCACGCCACGATTACTAATTGTCTAAGCATCTCAATTTGCTGGTTTCACTTAATCACAGACACTTTGGAGATTATCAGCCTTCCCCACATGTTCGGTACCTTGTTTCCAAACTACAAGACCCACGGGGAGCAGGCAGCGAGAGCCCGCAGGAGCGACAGCGGTGCCGCTGAGCATCCGCCCGCATCCCCTCCCGTTCCCCCACATNAGAGGCTGTGAAATAAGTGAAGCCGACGGAAAGGTGAAGTGCTGGGAGAGATGAAGGAGGCACGTTTGAAGGCATTTTCTTCCTTTTTGTCACATCTCGCTGCAAAGCTTTTAATTCCTGGAGCTCAGTTCCTTCCTGGAAAGTCTGAGCCGCTGTGCTGGAGAGGGGTGGGCTCGCTGCGGGCTCTGGGGGTCCTGTTAGCCGGGACAAGGGTGGGCAGAGGAGGAGGGAGGAGGTCCCGGTGCTCGGGCTGTGTCGGCTGGTTTCTGCCCTATCATCATCTCTTGGTCCCTCGTCGCCCTGGTGCCCACCCCGGACAGGGGATGGCTCTGCTGAAGGTGGTGGGAGGCAGCTCTGCTCTCAGCCCAATCAGCACTTAAATTACAGAATCATTAACCTTGGAAAAGGCCTCCAAGATGATCAAGTCCAACTTTGACCAACATCCACCATGTCCACTAAACCATATCATAAAGTGACACATCTACTTGGTTTTCTAACACCTTCCAGGGATGGTGACCACCCCTGCCCTGGGCAGCTGTGCCAGTGCTTCTCCACTCTTTCAGTGAAGAAATTTTTCCTAATATTTGACCTGACCCTCCCAAGGCACAACTTGATGCTGTTTCCCCTTGTCCTGTCCCTGTTCCCTGGGAGCAGAGCTCAAGCCCCCCTCCCCAGCTCCCCACTCCTGTCAGGGAATTCAGAGAGCAAGAAGGTCCCCCCTGAGCCTCCTTTTCTTCCAGGATGAGCCTTCCCAGCTGCCTCCGCTGCTTCTGGTGCTCCAGCCCCTTCCCCAGCTCTGTTCTCTTCCCTGGTAATGCTCCAGCTCCTCAAAGTACATCTTGACATGAGGGGCCCAGAACTGCCCCCAGGATTTGGGGTCATGCCGGGACCCAGGACCAGTGACAGACTG
Organism: Campylorhamphus procurvoides; assembly: GCA_013396655.1. Lineage (NCBI taxonomy): Eukaryota > Metazoa > Chordata > Aves > Passeriformes > Dendrocolaptidae > Campylorhamphus > Campylorhamphus procurvoides. The sequence continues at coordinate 8,997 of WBMV01009408.1, read as the reverse complement.
AGCCAAGCAGAGGCAGCTCTGCTCCAGCCACTCCACAGGAGTGTTCATCCCAGCAGGGGACACAACCCACCCTGGTGCCACCAGGACAGGCAGTCAGGGCACATCACCAGCAATCTGGTCAGCATGATAGGACCCTGAGTGTGCTCTGATGTGCTCTGGGGACCCTGTGTGAGCTGGGAGCTTGGACTAGACGACCTCCAGTGGGCCCTTCCAGCCTGAACCAGTCTGTGATTGTTAGAATCATAGAATGCAAGATGGTTGTGGGTTGGAAGGGACCTTAAAGCCCGTCTTGTTCCACCCCTGCCATGGGCAGGGACACCTTCCACTAGCCCAGGTTGCTCCAAGCCCCGTCCAACCTGGCCTTGGACACTTCCAGGGATGGGGCAGCCACAGCTTCTCTGGGCAACCTGTGCCAAGGCCTTCTCACCCTCTGAGGTGTCCCAATAGCTGGGGTGGGTCATTTTCTGCATCCCTTTTGAGCTGTGATAATCTGGGCATCAGCACATCCTGCTTGGTGTCGGAGGATTAGCAAGAAGACTCAAACAGGATTTACAATGTGAAAAAGTGTCTGAAATCAAATTTTCTTGTTTGTAGGGGAAAAATGTGGTTTTTAAGGAAAAATGATGATTGGAAAGTTGACTTTGTGCTCCATTTGTGCGCTTTGGGAGAGCTGCACTCCCTGATAGTCCAGTGCATTTGTCTCTCTTAAATAACAGAGGCCACAGAACAGCTCCAGGAGCAGGGATACCTGGGGAAGCAAGAGGAAGGCACAGGGACAGAGATACTGCCACCCCCTACACTGCTTTCCCTGGAAGAAAGCCCTGCTCACCCCATCCACACTAAGAATCTCCACTGGCTTTTCCCAGGAGAGGGTTCCTCAGCGAGGCAGCAAAATAGAGAGTCCCACTGGGCAGGACCCACACTTGGGTAACCTGGTAGCACCCAGAAAAGTGACATTTCCAATATTTTTGCACTGTTTAAAAACCAAAAGAAGATTGTACTGAAAAGGTCTGATTTACAGCCCAATCCCCCTTGGCTCTGAGCACAGACTCCTTGGGAGCTCCCCTGTAGCTTGGATCTGTGACACTGAAATTCCACCCATTCCCTTGGGAATCTTCAGTCATGACCCACAACATTTTTTTAAACTAAAATCACCACAAACCATTCCCCAGAAATGATCCTGGCTCCTTCTCTCTGCAGCCCTTCTGCAGCACCACCAAAAACATCTGCATGGCTGGGAAGACAACTGTGGTCCTGCAGGAAGAAGCTCCTTGTGCAAGATTCATTGAAGGTTTTTTATTTTCTTTTTTTTATTATTTCCCACTTGCGGGTTGCTGAGAAGCTGATCCTGATTTCTGCAAATGAATTTGTTATCTGCAAGTGCTCACTGAATAGTATATGCAAACAAATTTCAGCCCATAGGGTGTTTGCAAACTGTTCATTTCATGGTATGCGATTAGTAGAAATGGTCAGAAAATGGGTGCAAAACAATTTTTACGAGCTGTCCTCAACACCCAGGCTCCTTCTGCCTCCATTTCTATCACTGTCTTTTTTTTTTGTCTTTTTTTTAAAAACTGGAATTAGAAAAATATCAACCAGCACATGATTAGTTGAACTTTTCATTCTTCATTTCCAGCTAAAAGCTCTAAAAGTAGGGCAGCTGATGCTCGCAGAAAGAGCAGACACAGAATCACAGAATCTCCGAATGGTTTGGATTGGAAGGGACCTTAAAACTCATCCAGTTCCACACCTGCCATGGGCAGGGACACCTTCTACTGGACCAGGTGACTCCAAGCCCTGTCCATCCTGGCCTTGGGCACTTCCAGGGATGGGGCAGCCACAGCTTCTCTGGGCAGAGGAGAGGTTGTGGAAGCTTATGAGGCTGTAGTTTCCTTTTCCCTAAAGAAAAAGCGATAAGACCCCTGCAGGGATCCCCCACCCAGACCCTGTTCCTGGTCCCAGGTCAGTGATGAGGGTGTCTGGTCACCAAGGCTGAACTGGAAACCTTCTCCCACTCCCAGGGCCCAACACCATTCCTCGTTCACCAAAGCTTTAACTGCAGCATCCCTGGGTCACCCCTTGCTGGAGATCTGCTGGATATCCCAGAGGGAATGGTTGCCCAGAGAAGCTGTGGCTGCCCCATCCCTGGAAGTGCCCAAGGCCAGGATGGACAGGGCTTGGAGTCACCTGGTCCAGTGGAAGGTGTCCCTGCCCATGGCAGGAGGTGGAATGTGATGAGCTTCAAGGTCCTTCCCCACCCAAACCATTCCATGATTCCATGAAATCCATTCTCTTCACCCCTCCTGGAGCTGCAGCATCCATACCATGGACACGGTTTCCATTGCAGGTCCACCCCTGTGCTGGGAAGGTCTGAGGGACATAAAGCTGGTGCCAAATGACCTGATGGTGATGTGCCAGAGGTGAGACCCTGGAGGAGCTCAGTGCAAACCTGTCCAGATCCCAACCCCGATGCCTGGAGTACACAGGGGACCCAGAGGTGGCATGGGGGGCTCAGAGGTGGGACAGGGGGCCCAGAAGTGGCACAAGGGTCCCAGAGGTGGCACAGGCAGCTTGGAGCAGAGCCAGAGGCTCCCCCGTGGGTCTTCTAGCACTGACGGAAAATGGTGCCCGGAAGATTTATTCATTTACCGCATCTGGTAATTGCATTTCGGCAGGTGGTATATGGGGCCTGGATCCGTTCCACACACACCGGGCACGGGGAGGCTCCAGTCCCGCGTTTGATAAATCTCAGAATAGAATAAATAAATAAAATCAACAGTCCCCAGCTGGGAGTGCGGAGGAGGCACATCCTCTCCCCGTGCCACACACTCCCCGTGCCAGGGCTGGGCTGGAGCGCTGCCCCCTCCTCCGCCGAGGGGATTCTCCGGCTCTGACGGTGCCAGCACCGGCACAGGCACCAGAGGATGCCGAGGCACTGGTGGAGCGGGGGCACTGGGACCGGCTCTGCTACCGGAGTCATCTCTTTGGCAGGGGAAAGCGTAGGGGGCAACCAAAGAGCGCAGAGACAGCAGTGGGAGCATCCAGAGTTTAATGAGAGAGACATGAACCAGGAATTGGTGTTGAGAAAGGGGATGGTCCGTGGAGTACTGCATGGCAAGAGCCAACCGGAGGAGCAGATGGGGCAGAGGATGCTCAAGGGGGTGAGAGGAGCGGGAAATGTTCAAAAAATGAGTAGACATGGCACTTAGATTAGTGGGCATGGGGTTACCCAGTTGAACATTAGACCTGATGATCTTGGAGGTCTTTTCCAGCCATAAAGACTTCCTGATTCTGTGGGAATAGTGCCGGGAGGCAGGGAGGGGACTTCTCCAGGAGCCTGGCTTAGCTGGGGTGACACCCCAGCTGGCACACAGGGCACCACGGGCACATCCCATCTGGTGTCCCTGGGGTTGCATGGGGTGCTGCAGGGCAAGACATGAGTGTCAGGGTCCTGGGAGGAGCATCTCTGTGAGGCACGAGGAAGGCTGGACCATGGCTTCCTCTCCAGGGGATCTCAGACTTTCCAGGGTTGTCCTGGCAGGAGGGGTGGTGGTGCCAGGGCGTGGCCACTTCCCCCACGTCTGCATGACGCAGATGTGTAAGCACAGCTGGATGCTCACACCCAGCCCAGGGCACACAGATGTCCTGGCCTGGTATGCAGGGGCTCCACAGGGACCAGCCTGTGCTCTCTGCCTGTGCTGGGGGTCTCTGGGGGGTGCTGGGGGTCTCTGGGGCATGCTGGGCGTATCCTGCAGGCAGACATCCAAGGCAGGAGCCCATGGAGGGCACCACATCCCACAGCACCCGGTGAGGTGCCGGCACAAAAACTGCGGCTGGGTTTTATTTTTATAATTCACCTCCCTGCCTCCTTTGTAGAAATGACATAATTATGGGGATTTAATGTTCCACTGCGAAATTTCTTCATTTTTCAGGATAATTTCCACTATTTCATCAAGGAATAATTAATTGCATTGTCTTTAATCAGTTGTTTTACAAATCCAGCAGCGCAAGAAATTTTCATAGCCAGACAATGCAGGCAGCTGCTCTTCCCTTCTGGGTGTATTAATGAACTGAAAGAGCTCGAGCTGGAAAAAAAATCGGCTGGCAAAAAAAGAAATCTACTGACAGAGAGACTGAAAAGATGACAGTGTAATTCCTTAATATGTGTGGTGGGGAGGGAGAGGGGAGACATGGAGCCAGGTGTGAGGGCAGGAGGATTCGGGCTGCTGGTGCTCGGGGCTGCAAAATCCTTCCTCTCCCAGGTCCTTGGCATCAGATTTTAATGTGGGAGTGTGAACATGTGAACATGTAGATGCACAGTAAATCATAGAATCATGGAATGGTTTGGGTGGAAGGGCCCTTAAAGCTCATCCAGTATCCAGTCCCTGCCATGGGCAGGGATACTGTCCACTAAACCAGATTGCTCCAAGCCCCATCCAAATTGGACACTTCCAGGGAAGATGAAGTATCTAAAAATGCCTCTAAGTGTGAAGATGTATGAATGCAAATACACAGATGTTTATTAAAGGTCCAAAATTTGATATTAAAAAGCTTTCTAAAAGCAAAACCAAAGCCCTCCTGACCCTGAGGCAGGGGATGTGATGGATGTGGTATGGATGGAGTCAGCACTCGAGCCTGACTTTCCTCTTCTCTTGGCCCTTTCCCTCTCTGTGTTTCCCAGTTAGAGTTACCCCTCTGGGACACAGACTGGGCCCCATGGAGATCCCAGGGATGCTATTGCATCGGGTCCAAAGCTGTCCCCAAAGTTCAAGCCTCCAGCATCTCTGGGGGGTCTCATCTCATCTCTGCTCCACTGCCTTAGGGTTCCCAGCACCAGTTCTGGCATCTCCTGCCTGCCCTTGCACGGCTCCAGATACCCCATGCTGTGCTCTGAGCTAAAATGCACCAAGGAGGAGCAAATAAGTGATGAGACATCCTAGATCCCTCAACCTTCCCTTCTCCAGCTCAGTGCAAGGCTCAGGTGCTTGAGGTGCATGTGGGAGGGAGACGATAGAATCACAGAGGGTTTGAGTTGGAAGGGACTTTGGAAATCACCTAATTCCACCCCCTTGCCACGGGCAGGGACACCTTCCACTAGACCAGTTTGCTTCAAGCCCCATCTAACCTGGTCTTGAACACTTCCAGGAAGGGAGATCTAGTGGTCTCTGTGGACATCACAATCCACCCAGGTTCCAAGGGTGCATTTTCCACCTCCATCACTGTGGTTAACCTTCTTCATCCCTTGGCACAGTGCAGTAGATGATGGAACAAGACAGGGCAGTGAAACACTGCTGAGGTCTGGCCATGGCCCCACACCACAGGGTTGGGCCCACACCAAGGTCCATTTCTTCTATCTGGCCTGTGAGCTACAGATCTCATTGCAAAGTGCAGCTGGGAGTGTGTCATTCTCAAGGCTAGGATATGACAGACCTTTAACAAGCTGCTGTCCCTGAACTGCCCTGTGCCAGGGCACTGCCCAGCCCTGACTCCTCCTCCCCTCCTGGGCACAGCAATGCCAAAACCTGGCTGAGAGACATGTGGGTGGCTGAGCTCTACACGAGGGTTGAAGCACCATTCCCCTTGCTGTGGGCATGTCTCTCTGTCTGATCTATTCACCACTGCAGGCACTGGCACAGCTGCCCAGGGTGGAGTTCACCATCCCTGCAAGTGTTCCAAAGGATGTGGGGACATGGTTTAGTGCTGAACACATCAGAGCCACGTTAATGGTTGGACTTGATGATCTTGAACATCTTTTCCAACCTTAATGAATCCATGATCCTTTTCCAGTCCTTGCACAACATTTCCCATCAGAAAATCTGAGCAGACTTTATAAGGGGCGTCATGACATTTACCCTGAAAGGGCTCTGCACAGTGTGCTGGATGTTTTTGGCACAGATACACATGTGGACATACTCAGAGTGCTCTCTAGTTGATCAACATCCCTGCAGGGGTCAAATAACCTTGATTTAACTCAATTCAGAGAGGGTAAAGGGCCAGGCTGAGGCCAGGAGGTTGGAAAAGAAAGCGTTTTCCATGAGCCTTGTTCTGATTTCAGTTGGAAAGCAATGGGATGGATGTATCCCACAGACGGATGTGTGGAGGAGCAGCCCTAAGAGAGAGCCAAGAGTGGGGTAGGATGTGCTGCAGCACTTCCAGCCGAGATGGGCCAAACCGCACTGCAGCATCCACCACTGGCAGCTCTGCTCCGCACACATGGGGTTGGTTTTCTGATGAGAGTGCTCTGAGCCTTTGAGAATTATTTGCATCCAAAGATAGTTTCCCGGCCTGAGAGGACTATCCAAGGATAGCCAAGGATGGAGCTGCTGCAGCCCTTGCAGTGCTCTGGCTGGCTGTGGATACTGGCTGTGAGAGGGTCCAGCTGAAAGATGGAGGTCAAAGGCCATAACCTGGAGAAACTTCTGGACGAACCAGTCCCTCTGGGACTGACTTGGAATCACAAGGAATCATGGTTTTCTTTGCTCAGAGGGTAATGAGTCCCTGGCACAGGTTGGGCAGAGAATTTGTGGCTGCCCCATCCCTGTAAGTGTCCAAGGCCAGGTTGGACAGGCCTTGGAGTAACCTGGGCAGGTGGAAGGTGTCCCTTCCCCTGGCAGGGGGGTGGAACAATATGATCTTTAGCCCAAACCACTCCGTGATAACATGAGATTTATCTTTAAGAGAGAGAAGGGGGCAGCGCTGCAAGTGGCAGTGTGTTGTGGTTTTCAGATGGTTTCAAGCACATCTGTTTCCATATATGTGACAGACAAGGATCCGGGCTGGTGTGGCTTTCCCTCTGTATCTGTTGCAATCAGGTGTCTGAGGGTTTTCCTCAGAGGCCTCAGTGACAATGTTTGGAGCTGGTGTTTAGAGCGAGGCCCCTGTTCCTGGAGGGAAGGTCATTGTCAGGCACTGCAGACACAAGTCTGCACCAGCAGGGTCTGGGGCCATCGCTCCCCCACAGCCAGAAACATGCAGCTGCACCAGAGATAACAAAAAGATAAGGACCCCCCTTCTATTCCTCCTACCCTTGCTCAGGTGGAGGAGTAACAGACAAGGGATTTAATCCTGCGTATCTGAGCAGAATGGGACAAGCTGGCTCATTTTCCAGGAGCCCTCTGGAAGCAGAGCCCCGCAGAGATGAGAACAGCCCGCAGAGAAGCGGGACAGCATCTGCCCTCATTTGGGAGCAGCGGGGGTGAAGGCAGAGCGATGGGAGGAGGTGCCAAGGATGGGAGGGAAGATGCACGGCCGGGGACAGCCCAGGCTTTCCCAGCCGAGCTCGGGAATACCTCGTGGTGCCGCAAACAGGCAAATGGAGCTGCCAGCGTGTGGATGCCCCGTGGGGATGGAGGGATGCGCTGCGGCTCCGGGCTCTGCGGGCACAGCGGGATGGAGACAGTTCGGCTGGGCTTGTGTGCCACCACCAGGGCATTTGTGCCGCGCTGGCTCCCTGGCACAAAAGCCATGCCAAGTTACACACACGTGCCCAGGAGGGCTGAATTTCTAATTCCCCTTCATGAATATGCACAGTAACTACCAGTGCATTCTCCAATCCGGCCCTGGCAGCAGAGCCATGTGATTCAACATGACTGATCACCCTGTACCCAACACAGAGCCCACACTAAATACCCACAGGATTCACAGAGTTAAATTATTTGAAGGAAAATGTACCTCTCACATAATTTTCCGTTACAATCACTATAATTGCAGGCAGCCTGCAAATATCCTGTGCATGAAAAGGAGTTGATTCTCTCTGGGGAACTTTCTGCCCTGCTCTCAGAATCAGCCTCCTAAAGCAACACCTTCAACAGGTTTCTGTATGAGAAGTGTGGGCTTCGTTATCAAACTGCTTTATACAGTTATCACCCCAAACTCCTCTGCAGCGTAAACATATCATTCCTGGGAGAAGCTGTCAGAGGAGTGCCAGGCTGCAGCCTGCAATTAAAGCCCCAAACAATACAGCCCCATAAATCACTGGCACTATGGCCGGGCAGTGTCGCCAAGCACGGAGTGAGGATCTTAATTACATTTAGACCAAACAAGTAGTAGATTATTTATGGGATACTGTAAGTGTTTGACAATGGGTAGAAAGTCATTCCACACGCATCCTTGGGCATTTCGGAGTCCGGATGAAGAGGTAGAGAAAGAGAGGGAAAGAAGTAGAGCCAAAATCCATCATGGAGCAGAATTGGAAGGGAATGAGCTGTTGCTTTAAATAAGGCCCAATTGCATCATCAATTTAAAAGCAATAGCAGCAGCTTCTGAAAAAGAAGCAGCTGCCACAGGTGGCCAAACAGCTGGAGAGCTGCCAGCACCCACAGAGCCACCAGGATCCTTGGTGCTTTGTCACTGTACGACATGTTTTTAACCCTTTCACTCAATACACAGGGCTGGGAAGAGCCTTCCTGCACCCAGGGACTCTGCAGGTGCTGGGGGCTGTGTGGGGCAGTGCAGGATCAGGCCATTCCACACATTATCCATCATGCCCTGGAACTTGCAGCTGAATTTTAGCACATTCTAGATGTGGCCAGGACTTGGAGGAAGCAAACTGTCTGGGAAATCCCAGGGATCAGGTGAGGCCACATGCACCTCTCTCCAACCACAGACCACCTCAGGGCTCATGGATCCTTCAGAGTGTCGCTGTGCTTGAGCCCCAGTTTAGTGCACCTTTCCTGTCTGGTGACCCTGGAAAGCAGAGACTCCTCTTTGCTCAGGGTGACAGTTTCAGGAAGACTTATTCTTGTCCCCATGCTGTTTAGACACAGGAATCGTTCTGGGAAAGTTGTTTGCCCTGGGCTGAAACAGCCCCTCTAAAGCTGTGAGAGGGTCAGTAATATTGCCTGTGGCTGTCCTCCAGGCTTTCAGTTCCCAGCCTCTCCAACCTACACAGCCAGGTCAGGGTGCCAGAGAATGCCTATCCATGTTGTCACATACCATGCTGTGTGACTGGACTCGCAATATGGAATTAGAGTCTGAGAATCTCCTGGGTTGGAGGGG
>WBMV01009407.1:491269-552892 GCA_013396655.1 Campylorhamphus procurvoides | reverse complement strand
GGGCGGCGGGGCCCAGGCCTGGGGCCGGCGGGGCCCGAGGGCTCCTCTGCAGCAGTGCGAGCCCTGGGCCCTGGGCTGTGCCCAGCGCTGTGCGGGAGCGCTGCCCGAGGCCCTGCGGCCGGCCCGGGAGCTGCCCTGGGCCGCGGGGCCCTGCGCGGGAATCGGTGCATGGGGGGCAGTGCATGAGGGCAGTGCGTGAGGGGCTCTGTCTGTGGGGCTCTGTCTGGGGGTCAGTGCATGGGGTCAGTGTCTGGGGGGGCTCTGCCAGGCAGGACGCCGTGCCTGCCGCCGGTCCCGGTGGCGGTGCTCCTGCAGCCGAGTGTCCCGGCGGGGTCGGGGTACTCGGTCCCCTCGGTGAGGTTCTGGGCCCCCTCCCTCGGTGAGGTTCTGGCCTTGGAGACGGACAGAAGTGTTCTCTTTTCTCGCCGGCAGGCGCTGGGCTCTGACCAGCACTTGCTATTCGTGCACCGCCAGGAAATCTCGAGGTTTCCAGTCAATAATTTGCAGCAGAACGGCTCCGTTCGTGGCCGTGCCCTGTGCCCAGCGTGCTGCTGAGCCTGTGTTTGTCTGTGCCTGTCGAGCCGGCCCCGGGTCCGTGGCACGGCATGGTTATCTCTGAGCAGCCCCTGTGCCTGCCCGGGAGCTGCCACTGCAGGGCCTCCTGGGCCTTTCTTCTGGGCATTTTCCTGACCCTGGCATCGCTCTTATGTAGCCGAGAGCTTTGTTTGGTGGGTACGGGCACTGGGGGTGGCAGAACTGTACTTCTGACTCCAGCTCCTCCTCAGCACGGGGTCACTGGGGCTGCTCTGCTGACCTGCCAGACAAAGATCTCTCTGCAAGGCTCCTGTGCAGCTCTTCTTGCCAAGGAACAGACTCTCTGCTGTCTTTGTCCACAGACTCCATCCTGCACAGCTCGGGGAGGAGCGTGGAGAGAGGAGGAGCTGCTCCTGGCCCTTATGCTCAGATGTTAATTTAGCACTCCACATTTCCTGTGATTCACAGCCTGTCTCTTGACACCAGCAACGTGTGCCTGGGAGCAGAAACCGAACTGCTGCTTAACTTTCCCTGCACGGGGCTGGCATTGAGCACAGCCTTTCATCAGGGAACGTTAACTGCCAGGCTGGAGGTTTTGTGTTTGTTTGTTTTCCAGGCCTCTTGGTTGTTGGTATTTTGTGTTTTGGCTCCTTTCATTCAGTCAATTTTGCTCTTAACAGTGATTTTCACTGTAGCAGGAGTGGGAGGGATGAAGTGATTGCCGTTCTAAGCAGCTGCAATTAATACTGGGTGAAAAGTCTCCTCTGAAGTGCAGTTTCAGACTGACTATAACTGAAACACTGCACTGATTTCTCCCACTTCCCATCAGTTCAAGGGCAGGGTTGTCTTTCTATGTAAAGAACAAAGCCAGTGGTCTGCTTTTTCATCATAAGTTCGTCAGACATTTGAGATGGCCTGTTAAATACTTCGGTTTTGGTAAAGCAGCATTCGGGAGCTTCTTCTTTCATCAGCTCCTCAGTTTAGGGGCAGTCCTGTGCCACAAGAAGAGGGGGGGGGAAGTAGATGGTTTCCCAAATGAGCAAAATGAAACTTCTTTGTGGGATTTTTTTTTTTAAACTGTGTATTGTTGTGCAGGGAAAATAAAAAAGGCAGAAAAGCTCAGTGACTGTTTGAAATAATATTTGTGTAAGTTGTGTGACCTGAACGGAAAAAATAAAATGCTGAGAAGAGGCTCTAAAAACTCATCCTTCTTTGTGCAGGTCTTTGCTGTGAGTTCCTTCTCCCTGGGTTCCCAAAGCCATGGAAGACTCAGTATGGGCTGGAGCCTACCCAGCTCTGCTGCACCGAGCTCTCAGTGTCAGCTGGTGGTGCTCAGTGGGGCAGGGACTGCGAGAGGGGTGGGGAGTGACAGTGAAAAGCAGGACAGCAGCACTTCTGTAGCTGCTCACGCTTTTCCAGAGTCCTGGAGAGGCTGTAGTGGAGCTGCTGCTCTGTGAGAGCAGGATTACAGAGCCCCTGGGGCAGGGGGATGCTGTGGAAGGCTGGGCTGTGTGCACCTGGGATGACTCGTCTTTGTTTTCCGTTTTTCTTCCAGGAGAGTTGCCATTGCTGAGGATTCTTGATGCCAGATACTCAACCCACTGCCAAATAACCATGACAGAGACGAGGTAGCTTCCCCAGCGCAAGGGAAACACTGATTTCAATGGATACAAAATACAAAGACGATTTATTTCGGAAGTATGTGCAGTTCCACGAGTGCAAACTGAATGCCTCTGACAGCAAGCAGCGTCCTATTAACGATGAGTACTTGCGAGTGGCAGCAGCAGCTTTACTTTGCCTTCCCAAAATCGATCCCTTTTATAGATTCCGGTTGATTAAATTTTACGAGATGGCTGAAAACTCACTGAGATCTGTGAAGTCCTCAAGTTTACATTGTCTCCACAATGCATTCAACATGCTCGAGACAGTTGGAATTAATCTCTTTCTGTACCCCTGGAAAAAGGAGTTCAAAAATATTAAGGTAAGACATTTTTTGTGTAGCCACAGTGAGAACATGATTTCTGTCTTGCTACAGCTGTTACTGGACACAAGTACTAAATCCAGTGCATGTCTTTGAGTGGATGCTTTGATGAAGTTTCCACTGGTTGCATGATAACGGTGAAGGAACTTCTCCAAAAGAATTATTTTCAGAATGTCTTTTATCTGCTTGTCAGATCATGATTCACAAAGTTTTGATTTTAATGTACTTTCAAATGTGTCTCCCTGTGCCAGAATTCTCAGAGAAGTGGGAACTTGCACACTGCTGGGCTTGGGTGCTGGGAGTCACACAGGGAGTTCTCTGCTCTTGAGTTTCCTGTTTTATGTTTTACCTGTCCTTACATGCTTATTCAAAGCTCCTGCAGTGCTTCAGTAGTGAATGCTGCACCTGAGCAGTTTTGAGTCCTGAAAGCTGGATGGACACACACACTGCTGGGATTGGTGTCTGCAGTCCTTGGCAGTTGTGTGCACCAGCAATGGGTGTTTTGGTTTGTTTTTTTTTAAAAAGACACTATTTCACTCTTTAGTAGAAAATTTGGACACTATTAGAACGTTTGGTAGTTCTTGGTTTCTCCAAGGGGATGCTGCCTTTCTTCAGGATCTCTCCATAAATGTTCATTCCAGTTAAGTTCTGGCCTTTGCCATGTTGATTGATCCATAGAGGATTTCTGCTGATGAGCTGTCAGTACATACTGACTCCAGTGGATCCGGTCCCTGTTCTGTAAAGATGTGATGGGCTGAACTGGGTTAAGCATGTCCCTCAGGTGGGCCAAATGCTGAGGGTAGTTCAGCTTGCAGAAGCTTGTGTCTGCTTTTGGGGCTCTTCTGGTGCAAATTTTAATATTAAATTAAAATTACGTTTGAAACTGTATAGTAACAGTATAGTAAAAAGTGTGCATCTGAAGGATATCTAAAGCTGAATTGAAGAGAGGTTTGGCCATCCTGCAGTAGTTCTGAGTTCCTGTTACCTCCAGCTGGCCCCTGGCTGGGGCAGTTCCCAAAATCCCAGTCTTTTTGCTTTTCATGGTAGACTTCCTGTAATGCAGACATGTCCGGTGTGCATAAAAATTAATGTCAGCACATAGCAGAGTGATTTAAATCACCAGGGAAGACATTATGCTAATCAGGATTTTAATTTGAATGAAAACTCTCCTACTTTGAATTTGCCTCATGTGGAATTTCCATCTGCTGAGCAGGAGGGATGCAGAAATCGAGCTCATCTTGCCAAGAGAGTTGCATGTGTACACAGTTGTTATTGTTCTATTTAATTATTATGCTCTCTGTCACTGAATTGTCTGAACATCTAGTCCACCACTGAATTTGTAACCTAGTTTTCCTTTTATTCCCCCCCATCCCCCTTAGACCTACACTGGACCCTTTGTTTATTATGTAAAGTCTGCGCTAACCGAAGATGATGTAAGGCAGATTCTAAACTACATGGGCTATGTCCAAGAACTGGGAACAATGTATAAGCTCAAAGAGCAGGTTGATGCCATCCAAGTGAAAATGATTTCATTTGAACTCTTTTTGGCCAAAGTGGAATGTGAGCAGCTTCTTGAAATCCACTTGCAAGTGAAGGATAAGGGTTATTCAGAGATCGATGTCATCAATGAGCGGAAGAACAGCAGTGAGGATGTGAGGGGCTGCTCCGAGGCCATGAAGCGGCGTGTGGAGTGCAAGGAGAACCTGAACACTTCCATGGCACGGATGGTGCTCCAGAAATCGGCCAGCGAACGGGCCTCTAAAGATTACTTCAAGCCAAAGGTGAGCAAGCCTTCGAAGTCAGTGGATACGTATGACAATTATTGGGAGAGTAAGAAACCGCCTTTGATGAGCTCCCTGAGTCTCAGAAAAGAGCCGATCTTGGTGGATGCAGAAGATGACATTAAAGATGAAATTATCCGCCCGTCTCCCTCTCTGCTGACAATGTCCAGCTCCCCCCACGGCTGTTCAGACGAGTACTTGCCAACGTCATCTCATCACAATGGCATGCTGAGAACAAACATCCCTTACAGCTCCTATTTTTCTGCTCAAGAGGACTTAGATTTATATACTGACCCTGATTCTAGAAGTATGTTAAATTTTAAAAGACAAGATGCTATTAAGCCTGATGTATGGGTGTTAAAAAGCGATGCCAACCCTGTTTACCACAAACGCAGCCACCTAGCCAAAGAGACAGCTTCCCCCAAGTGCCAGAACTGTGGTGTACCTTGTGGCACTTCTGTTTGCCAAAAGTGTGACAGTCTGTTCAGCTCAAGGCAGGAATACCCAGCGGTGAAACAGAGCACCTACTCTATCAAACCCCTCCCAAACGACGGCCTGTCTCCTGCGTCTGCTCTGAGGGAGAAATCCCAGTACACGGCACAGACTCAGAGCCAAGACAGAGCTGCTCAGTTCAGTTCCAAATCCAAACCTTCGGGCACCTCGCGCTGTGGCTTCTGTAACCGCTCCGGAGCTGCCAACACTTGCACCTTCTGCTCAAAAGTCTCCTGTGACTCTTGCCTCAATGCTTACTATTACGATCCGTGCTGTAGGAAGAGCGAGCTCCACAGGTTCCTGCCCAACAACCAGTTAAACTATAAATCATCCCAGCTGTCCCACGTGGTTTATAGATAGACCTGCTGAGTCTGTTTGGGAAGGGAAGGAAAGGGGGAAAGGGCTATCCTAACTAATGTTCTGACTTCACGCTGACCTCTTACCAAAATCACACGTCCAAATATTTGGAACCATGGTTCAGTGATCAGGTGCCAGTTCTTGATTTTTGTGGCTTCACAGATGCTGCAGATCCATTAGATTTCATGCTGCTATAATTTAGGTAACTCCTAAATGATCATTGCTTTTCAATTTAAATGGGGGAGAAGAGCACATTTTTCCTTAAAACTTGGCAGCTGTTGTATTTTTAAAAAGTGACATCACACTTTTCTATTACATGGCAGTCATCTCCTTGCCCAAATAAAACCAGGCAGGGCTTGAAGATAAAGTCAGAGAATTAAGGTTCTCATTTTCTATGAGTGCCAAGACCACTGCCAGTTTTTGATAAAGTATGACTTCAAAATGTGCAGGAAATATGTGAATGGCGTGTTTTGCCAACAAGGACTATCTTTCGACGTGTGTCCGCATTTCTCCATCTCCAAAATGCAAACACCACAGCATCTCTTCCTTTTGTCTTTGTTCCCTCCTTCTCCCCTTCTCTCCCAGTTGTTTAGCTTATATAATCTGACTCTGGATAATATGTGCTTTATTTTCCTCTGTTGCCAATATCATCCTTCTGGGTTTTACTGTATGGTATTTTAAAGAGGTGAACCTGTACCCGTGTCACTCAGATGATGCCTGGAGTGTTGTCTTCTCAGATGAGTATCCATTTTCTTTACTTTCTGTTGCACATGTATTAAGTACTGTTCTTTGTACTGTAAATAGGTGATTTGGAAACAGTTTATTTTTAATAAATATTTAATATGTTGAGTTCTTAAAAGTGGTAGAATTATTATAACTATGAAATCTCTCTGGGTATTTTGTTCAGGTGACTTTTTGTTTTTCCTTGTACTGTATTTCATAGCTTATATAGCCACTCTGGCAGACTGATGTTCTTGGCTCTGATCAATTCTTGGTTTTAATCTGCCTTTTTTTTTTTTCCCCTCTGATAAGGCTAGCACTAGTCTGAGTGGAGTCTTGTCTAAGAATTGCAGGATTTTGCTTCTCAGTGCACGCTTTTTCTTTGTGGTTATGGAAATTGTAAGTATTAATGTTATGCTTGCTTCCAAATTCACTGCCAAGTCTGTAGTGTAGTCCAGCAAGTAAAGCACGGGCCTGGTTAAAAATCAGAGCTCATTTGTGACTCCTGTTCAAGTGAACCCATCAGTTATGGATATGAACCAGAGAATAACCCTTGTCTATTGCTGTAGCACTTGGGAACCCTGGCTGAGAATCAGGACTCCCTTCTGCTGGGCTCTGTACAGTCTGACCCCCAAACAACACCTGGTTATGAATAGACTTTAGTTTTTTATTAAAAGGAAACCCATAAGAATCCTAACTCCCTTATTCCAACTAGCTAGTTAGCACAAAGTATCAGGCAACCTAATCTGATGTGCAGAATTAAATGTGTTTAAAATATCTGTAAAGAACCCTAGCTGAGATGTAAACTCTGTAGTCCACTTTGCACTGAAATGATTCACTTAGGGGTTTTTAACCACTCTTAGAGTCTATGCTTCTCAACTTCAGTGTCCATTGATCCCTGTGTGACAGAACCATGCATGAATGATCATTTGTCTTACATTTTTTTGGGAGGGGGGAGGGCTACAGGTAGATAGAGGGGGAAACTATATAGGCTAACACTGTAAAATAGCTAAAATAATTTTAGCCATAAAGGGGTGTCAGAAGGAAAATGGAAATAAGTGGAAAGCTGGGTCTTATGGAGGGCTGAGAACAATAAGTTACTGTCCAGTTTGCACAAAGAAACAAAGTGAAGGTTGTGTTTAACAATCAGGGAAATTCTGGATCAAGGGACTGCAACTGAACATAGTGTTGAGGGCAAGGACTGCCTTGCAGACCCCGAAAGTTGGGCTGAATATTGTTTAGGTGAATGATTTTAAGGTTTTCAAAATCTTGTATGTTTTTTATAAATATACGTATATATATATATAAATATGACACAAGTGTAGATACATTATGTATATAGTGAAGAATTTAAAAACAATTTTACTATTCAAACACAGTCCAAGGGTGGTTTTCATTTCAGTGGTTATTTTGGTTTTGTTCACCTTCTGCAGTGTCATGCCTGTTTGGCTGCTCTACAGTGTATCTTCTAGTTCACAGGTTCAATTTCCATATGGCTACTCACACTACAGTGAATAACTAAAACTGTGATGCCACGTAATTTTTACGGTGACCAGAGCAGGGATTATACTTGCTCTGAAACAGAAAAGTCCTCTGTATATATGTCATGGAATCCTGTAGTACAAACCTGTGTTGAATTGAAGTGATACCATGCTCTATTTTTGTGTATCTTACTGTATGAGGTTGCTGTGATTGATACAGTAAAATATATGCTAATTTAAAATGCAGGTGTTTTGCATCTGATTTGTTTAAATTAATTTATGTTTTGAAGGAAACTAAAAATAAAGAGGCCTTTAAGAAAAGGCTTAACTCTTTTCTTAAAGTGGAGTGCATGTAGCTGTCTGTTCACCACTGCGTTTGCATGCAGCCATGAGTTGGTGCCCAAAGGGGGTCCTGGGCAAAGGGGCCACGGTGTCTGTGTCATGGCCCTCAGCTTCCCCAAACTGGGTGTGCTGCTTGCAGAATGCAGAGCTTTTTCAAACCCGTTTATTTTCCAGCCTTAGCAGCATGAGTCAGAGCGTTCCATGGAGCATGTGAGCCAGTATGTCAGCAGTCTGCAGCAGACTGAGGTGGGGTGTGAGCAGGAGCCGTGTGCCATGTGGAGCTAACCTCCATGGATTCCCAGCCCTGGCTCTCCATGACACTTCTCTAACTAGCTTCCTGATGGATGGAAGCTGCATCTCCCAGAAGATGTGTGATACTGCTGAGGTACATTTTGGCACTTGAATTAGGCCACCTGGCTCTTTCTGCATCCTGCTCCCTCCAGAGCAGGATAATTTCTCAAGTTCCAAACTAGATCATTCTTTTGTTTGTTCCTTGTGTTAAAGCATGTCAGGTGAATGCTGAAATGCCTGGAGTGCCTTTTCTACATCTCCTGTACTCTTACGATCTGCTGCTGAGGTTGCTGCAAGTACCAAGGGAGGATTATAAAATTCAGGCTCAAGGTAACTAAAATATTCTTGCAGGAAATATTCCCTCACACTGTGATGCTTCTCGTGCTGACGTATTTCTGGTGCATATAAACCCAGCCTTCGTGCTGCCTTGCTGTCTGACGTTTCTGATTACAGACCTATAAATTTGCTTTCTGCATCTTTTGCTCTCAACAGAAGCTTAAAGGTTCCATACACTGTTAAGTAGTTTAGATTCAATGGTTTGAACTGACAGCTCCTTAAAGTTGTTATTTTCTAGAAGATGACAGTGGATTACAAGTGTTTAGGACATGTTGCTAATTATGCTCTAGAATCTCTTTACGGGAAGAGATTCACCTTTCCAGTATCTGTTTAGAAACAAGAGCTAATCTGAGCATGGTGATAAATGCTGCCAGAGTGACTGAGAGAAAAGCAGGAGGTGATTGCAAGATAAGGTACATGTTGATATACCTAGTTTGGCTCTCATTTAGTTGCTTCTCTGAAATCAGTGAGAGTAAATTAGGCCTTTTAGCCTAATATCTGAGTATCTAAGCAGCAGCTGAGCTGGGCTACAAATATCCCTGTCTGTTATTTGTGAAGGGTGTTCCATGATTCCTTCTGAAAATCATGGAATGTGGTTGTATTTGTCTAAGATCTTAAGTATGTAAATGTCTTAGAGCTCTTGTATAACATCAAGTAAAATTACACATTGCTGTTACTTTTAAGTACTTTTCTACAGTTGATCCTATTCCCCTTGAAAAGGTTTTCTGTAATTTGTCTTGGCAGTCTGAAGAGGTAGGGGCAGGGAATCAGTAACTGATTTGTAGGTTTGTGGTTTTGTACTCCTACACCCCTGCTGTGAAAGCCAGACTTGGAGGGCAGGCTTGTGCATTGAGCCACCACATGAAAATGAACACTGAGCAACACATCTTACACAGTGCCTGGAGGAAGGCAAGGGGTTAAAGCAGGTGGTAAGGCAGCAGCTCTCACCTCCCAAATCCTGCAGACATGCCACATCATTGAAGCTCCTCCATCTGAGGGGAGGTGCAGGAGAGCCAGGGAGCAGCTGCTCAGTTTGACAGCCTTTCTGTGCAGATTTCAATGTGCTAATGTGTGTGAAGCAGGGCTGCTCCTCACAGCACCAGAGCTTGGCATGAGGAGATCCCAGCATGGCCTATTCTGTGTGGTGGGTTCCTTGGATCAGACCAGAATGTTCATCCCTGGACAAGGCAGTCGAGGGGCTGGTGGGCAACTGCCTGCAGCCAGCTCTGTGCCAGAGGCAGGAAAGGCAATTCTGATCCCAGGCTGTCCATGTAGAGCTTGGGAGTGATTTACCTGTAAGCAGGGATGTACAGTACATAGCACTGCCTGAAGTGGAGCAGTTCATATCATTCCTTATTTTTCCTGTACTGCACTGCTTTTGCTTCTTTCACGGTGTGGGACAGGCTATGGGAGCTCTGGCATTGCATTGGATTGTTGTTTTTCTGGATCCAGCTGCTTTGGTGCCCTGAGCTCTGCAAAAGGCAGGATCTGCTCTTCCTAGGAGTCCCTGAAGCAGGGCAGGCACAGTGGGGTGCTGCCAGGTGGTTCCTGCCATTTCGTCAGGCAGAGTTGCTCTGAGGTTTTTCAAATGCAGGCAGAATGCTTCTCCCATCTGGGCCTCAGATGCCTCCAGAGCAGGGTTTGCCACTGCCTTACCCTGAGGAGCAGCAGGGTCAGACTTTGGTTACTGCTGGGCCACGGCTCCAGCTGGCTGCCCTGCTCCCCATCTCCTCCCAGCTGTCCTTCTGCTGCTGTGGCAGAGCAGAGGGGCTACGAAAATCATCTTGACACCCAGCAGCTTCCTGTCACCTGTGCTTACAGCCAGGCATGGACCTGCACTGAACTTGGAAAGGCTTTGTGCAGAGAAGAGGTGGGCAGGTGGAAATGTTCCAGACAAAAATGAAACAACCTGCTCTGATTTTCTTTTTTTTTCCTTTAGCCTCAAGAAGAAATCTCTTTCAGCACTCAGAGTCTGGGAGACACAGAAGTCATATTGCAGGGAACTTCACATGAGGTTAGAGATTGTTTTAAGTACTGATACTTCTTATTGGTGGGTTCTTTCCTGAGTGCTGCCGATCCTGAGTGTGAGTGGTGGTGCTAGTCCTGTTGCTTCTGCTCAGGTTGGGCTTCATCATAGGCATTCCTACTTTGAGATGAGGATGTGAAATACCTTCTGACTTGGGTAATACCACTCATTTGTTTTTTCTGTCTTATCTGGGCTTGGAGTTAATTCTGCACTGTGGAGTCTTCAGCACTGAAGACAGAGTCAGAGCCCCAATAGCTTTATGTAGTGCAGGACCAGACCTGCAGTGTGTGGCTGACAACTTGCGTGTGGCAGCTGCTTCTGCTGTTGTGGGTGTGGGGCTGTCATGCTTCCTGCTTTAGAAATCATTCTCATGATAGTCATACTGTTCTGAGATTTTTCATCATCAACCTGCTTTAAAAAAAGAAAAAGAAAAATCAACCCACAACTGCTCATCAACTCCTTAGTGAAAAACGTTGCTTTCTCCCAAAGTAAGTAAAATCTGCTCTGTAGCTCTGTGTGCACTGTGCTCCCATTTAACTGCCTTTTTAAAGCATGGCCAGTTCTGGTGAGCTGCCTCTGCCAAAGCAGAGGTCTCTGCATGGCTCTCCATCAGTGCACATGTATATACCACAAACACTAATAAATGAACTGTTAATGAAGGTAGGTGCTGCTATCCAGCAAGTCTGAAAAGGAACACCCTGTTTACATGTCTCAGTGCACTTATGCTAGCCAATATATTCATGGTGAACCTTCCCACAGGGCATTCCAGGGTGGGGGAGAGATGCTTCCTAATGCCACCAGGAATGGTGGGTGTGCATGTGGTCCCAGCAGGGCCACGGCAGCTGGGAGGAGCTCCCTGACTCAGAACAAGGATCTGTGTAGTCCCTTGAAGGCTACAAGGAACCTGTTAAATACCCATGTTAGCACCGGGTTGGAGGATCTCCCAAAGACCTCAGTCCTTGCACAGACACCCTTTGCATTCCTGGGTGGAGCCTGGCTGGGTGGGAATGCTGAATGAAGCCAGCAGATACCTGGCAGTGCAGTGCTGGCTTGGCTGAGGTGTGTAGGTGGGCTTGTCCTGCTTGGAAGTGAGGGAGCTGGTTTGGACATATTCTCCTTTACAGCCAGCACTGTGATTCCTGGAATTCCTCACACGGACAGGGCTGTGCTGTGACCCCAAAGGAGTGACTGAGGGGATCAGCTGAGTGCCACTGCCAGCTCTCTCCATGCCTGGCAGCACCAGTTCCCCTGTGTGCCCATGGAGGAGGGCACTGTATGGATTTACTGGCTGTGGCTCACATGGGCTGAGCAGTGGCAGAAGGAGACAAGGATAGCACCTGCCACATCACCTGTTCCAAGTCTTTTTCCTCAGCTGCAGAGCTAGGGTTGGCCATAAGCCTTTCTGTCCAGAGGGGTGAGCTCAGCACTGCTGTGTAACACCTCCCCAGGAACTTGATTTCCCTTGGGTGGCTCATTTTCCTGGTGGAGGTGGCTCATTTATTGGTCCTGGGATGTGCACTGAGGGTAGAATGCCATTTCCATCTCTTTTTGCTTTATACTTGGTTCCTGACTCTAAAAATGCAAACGTTTCACAGGTACCCAGCCTGGTTTATATGCTGGCTTTGGGCCACCTCAGCAGAAATCAGTGGGCTGTGTGCATATGTTCTGCCTCTCCTTTTTTGGGGAGAGTGGGGGAGAATGGTTTAATTGCCCACGCTCTGCCTCTCCAGAAGAAGTAAAACCCCTCCTAGGGCAGCTACTGTTGCATCTGCTGCTATGACTAAATTCTCTTGTTCTTCAGACCTTAATGACAGAAGCTTTTCTAAGGGATATTCCTAATGCCAGGAGGGGGAATGATGAGTGTGCCTTTGTGTTTTCTGCTGTGCTGTGAAGTCCTCTGAAATAGCCATAGATGGCACTCTGGGGCTGGTCACTGCCTGTGCTGGGCCTGGTTGTGCTGAAGGACAGAGCACGGTGAGACTGAGGGATAGGATGTGCTTGGCCAACTTCTGAGAGGAGATTTCTGTATAGGTGCTGCAGCAGCAAACACAGGGGCTGAGCAAGGCTGCAGGTAAAGGTAGGAAGGGCAGAAATTCCGTGTAAGGAATAAGATGAAACCTTGTGGTAGAGCAGCATCATATCACAGGAATGCTGTTTCAAGCTTGTGTTGATAAGGCTCAAAGGGAACGTTGTACCTTGTTTAAGGGGATGTTTTGTTCAGTGTCTGCCTGGGCTTTCCATGCCCCAAGAAATGGTGCTGGGGGCTGTGGTGCCCAGCAGTGCCAAAGGGATGGTCTGCAGGGGTTTGGGTGTCCTGGTGCTGCTCCAGGACAGAACTGGGGAGGTGTTAGCTGAGGAGAGGATGCAACTGTTAGACTGTCTCCCACTCCTAGACCTCCAGTGGAGAATTTCACCCTGAGAACAGAAAACCTCTCCATGTAAATCAGTAACAGAAGTAAGATTTAGAATGGCTGAGTACTTGAGGGTAGAAGGGGGTGTTTGGCCTATATGTGTGGCCCTTGTCCCAGAGAGTCTTGCATCTTCAGAGCTCAGACTTGAAAGGTCAGTCTCGGGAATCCCTTTCTTTCCCTTTCTTACTCCTGCATTTCAGTATTCAGGTAGAGGAGCACTGGTTCATTTAAAATGTGTTCTCCACTCCACAGATCACTGCTGGGCTCTGGGAAGAGTTGCCATGTTTAGTCTTTCAAAAACACCCTTTGCTTGGACTCTTCTAGGGACTTCTGCCTCTCTCAGGAATCAAAGTCTGATTCACTTTCCACTGTGACTTGTAAAGTCTTGGACTATTTAGAGGCATATCAAATATTAAAATAATCTCTTCTGACAGCATTGAAGCCTGTGGTGTTTGAATCTTTGATATGAAGATTTCTCCTGCTTGGAGAATGGTTCATTTTTAATGCTGTGAAATAGAGCATGATAACTGTGCTGCTGTATCTACTACAGTGAGCATTATGTGCTGCTTAATAAAATGATGCTCATGACCAAGAGCTTCCTTTCATAACAGAGGAAAGTGCAGATATTCAGATGCTGGTAACTCACACTGAAAACTTTTGGCAGAAATTTGTCTTTAGGGTAGATCTGGCTGCAGCTGGAGTTAAATTCTTTCTCCCTGGTTCAGTGCTCTGGCTTAAAATATGACCTGTTAAATGTTGCAGTGGTCTAGATACCTTTGGGACCTGGTGTCTGGTCTTGCTCTGCAGAGGGTTTGATAAGCAGAAGTGGTGTTGAGACATGTAGATGTGGTGGGGAGCTGTCATCCTACTTGGGTTTAGCTGAGGAAGAAAAGAACCTGTTTTCTGTAAAACTTTTAAGAAGTGTTAAAGCATTGTGAGGTCTGTAAACGTGATTTGTGGCAAAGAAAGATGAGAGACCCTGGGAAGCAACACAGAGCTGCAGAAGTGCAAAACCAGCAGGACTTTGCCACCAAGAACTCTGCTTGCTAGGAATGATCAAACCCAAATGTTCCTGCTGTAGTACAAGGTATAATCGCTGTATTTTGTCTGTTGACTGTTCCCGGGTCTGTATCTCAGGGCCTGTTGTGGGTATTTTCTGGTGCATTTCAGTGTTTGATTAAAAAAACTCTCTTTTTCCTTTAATTGTATTTCCTCCTTTTCAACAGGCTCAGCGCCTGTTGGCAAAATGAGTTTTAGTGAGCACAAGTAGGATGCTCACATGTCTTTGGAGTGAATGTGGGTTTGACACTGATTTGATTCTGCCTTTTCTGCCTGCAGCTCATCACTCAGGCTCTCCAGTGAAGGCCACTATTTCCTCAGTCAGATATTTTCCATATGACCAGATAATGGCTACGGGCTGTGATTTTTGTGTCAGTGCTTGGCACTGTGGGTTTCTGTTCAGAAGTTGTATGGCCATGTAAGAAGGAGCCCTAAAAACAAGCACTGCTTTGTTCAGAGTGACAGGATAAAATGAAGTGATGGGGTATTTTTATTTCCCTGGCACTTAGAATTTGTCTTTTTTGCCCAACAAAGCTTGAAGGAGGTTCATTCATTGTCAGCAGGCACCTTCCCTGTCAAACTGAAAGTCGTGTCCCAGTTTCTCCATTTGTACTCCATGGAACGTGGTGCTTGTGAAAAGCACCAGCTCCTCTGCAGGGATGTTCAGCTGTTCCTCTCTTCCCCAGAGGCTGTAGCTGAACAGTTTTCCCTGAGTGCTGACACCAGGACACCTGGCAGCTTTGCCCCAGAAGCACCTTCGTGAAAGGGACCCTGATTGCCAGTTGTGTTGGGTCAAGAGTTCTCCTGTCACCAGCAAGCAAAGGAGTTTGTAAGTGGATTTGTAATTAGGGAAAATGTTCAGCTAGAAATCTGACTGAGCCCCCGAGCTGGTTATGCACCAGTCCTCGGGGAACTGTCTTTTGATCATGACCCAAACAGTTTTATACCAAAACCAGAGGCTGGTACCATAATCTTTGTGCTGGTTTAGGCTGAGGAGGACCATTGGTTGCATTGTGGTTAAACCAGGTCTGTGCAACAGGGAGAGGAAGGAAAGGGACAGAATTAATGCCAGATAAAACCAGAGGTGTGGAAGGCTCATTAAAAACTGTCAAGCCATGGAGTAAAGAAATGTGGGAAAGAAATTACACCTGTGCCAAGGAGTGGAAGGAGTAGGAAGATAAGGGGAGAAAGTTATTGGCTTGACAGTCCTTCAGAGAGGAGGAGGAAAAATTGACTCAAAAATTGAGCCTGATAACGAAGCGGTGTCTGATTACTACATAAAAAAGTGACTTTTCTTTGATATACTAGTTTTACAGTCTAGTGCAGAAGAACTAGGTATCAGCAAAGAAGGTTGATAGATTGCAAAGGCAATATTAATTAGGAACAACTTGAAAGTCCAGCTAAAGATCTATTTAAATTGATGCATTTTTAATGGCAATTAATCTGCCATGTGTTTTCCTGAAATAAAATGGCTTGATAAGATACTGAATATTTTCAAAGGAGACTGAACATTAGAAAAGAATAGACCAAAAATTAAAGAAATTTTCTCTAAGCAAATCAGCCTGTTATTCCACAGGTTTCCCTGCTCTCCTCTGCTTCAGCCTCTTCCCTGAACTTTGCTGTGAAACCATGGCAAGGGGTGAGATGCTCTTCATGGCAGGAGGGTGAGAGGGAGCACCCAGGTTGCTGTGTGGCTGTTTCCTCCTGGATCCAGCCCCCTGAGTGCTCCCAGGACTGCTTTGCAGTGTCCTCTCAGGCTGTGGAGCTGAACAGGGCAGGAGAGGATGCTGAAAGTTAAGGGTTAACTCTGGCCAGCTGGACTTTAAGTAGCAGGCAGCATTCAAAGCACAGCGGACAAGTGGGATGTGAGAAGCCAGAATATGCAGGCACTGGGAATTGTGGGTGGCACTGAAAAGCCAAATACAAGAACAGAAACATATATTTTAATATATATTTCCATTACAGTCACAAGGACAAATTGTGAGGGGGGGCAAATGCATTTGAAGAGCAGCATATGTGTTACCTCATGCCTCCATCTAAGTATACAAGCATGGGATTAATGTCTGTTGAGCATAAAGCTGAAAGTTTGGTGTACAGATGGTAGGAAGTTGGGCAACAGCATGTGTAGCTTGTAGCTTAGATCCTGCCCTACATGAATGCCATCACCTAGCACTGTTTCTCAATAAATGTTACCCTTCAGATCTGTCCCTGACCCACTTGCAGAGATGCCGAGCTGCCTCTTCAGCACAGGAGGGCTCAGGAAATCATGGGCCAGTGTCTGTGACCTCAGCTAGGTTAGGTGAGTATCTGGTGACGATAAAATCAGATGAGAACGCAAAGCAGTGGGAGAAATGTGAGTTGATAAAAATCAGCTAGTGGGGCTAAATCTTGTCAGACAAATGTGGTGGGGTGTCTTTGCCCCCCTGTTAAGGTCAGGCACAGGAAGCAATGGGCACAGACAGCTCTGAGTCACTTGAGAGTGAGGCACAACACACTGATGGGGAGGATTAGCGGGTACAAAATGTGCCTGGGAGATACCAAAGGAGAAAATGTGACTGGCATGCTGAAAAACTTGCTGCATGCAGATTTCAGAGCTATGCACAGACAGGTAGTGAGCAGAACCTCAGACCACACGGTGTGCAAGGTAAATACTGTTAGTGCTGCGTGCAGGTGAGGGACAGGGGCCCAATGAGGTGACATGATTCATGAAAACAAGTGCAACAGAACTGGAGGTGATGCCTTCCAGATTAATTTCATTAGTGTGATGTACTGTGATTGCCCTGGTACATCCCTGCTCCAGAGGCTAGTGGAAGGGGAGATGAGGCTTTACAGAGAACCTCACTCTTTGTTCAGTCAGTTTTCTTTCAGAATTTACTTCTATGCCTATTTATGGTGTTTTTTGGGTTTTTTTGTCTTTACAAATCTGACCAAGCTCATCCTTCAATGTGCTGTTAATGAGGCCAAATGTTAGGAGCATGCTTTTAGGGAAACATCTTTGACCTCACTGATTGTGTTGAGCTCTGTGTGTTCTAAAGCTTAGGACACTGTCTGCTTTATGAATGCAATTCAAATCAGCTCTTTTAGTCTCTGCTGTCTGTTTGCTCTCTAAAATTGAATGCTCTTGTGCTCTGAGTGGAAGCCAAGAGTGGTACTATGCAATGCTTTAGCTGCAGCTGGCTGACTTGGAGACCTCTCAAACTGATCTTAATAAGTTTTCTGCCAAGTAGGGACAATAATGCTTTACTAAGACACCCTGCTCATGTACAGCAGTGGAGCTGGGAAGGGCCTTACAAAGTATTTGCTGTCTTTAGTCCCTTTGGGTTTCTCTGTAAGGGGCATAAACCAGCCACTTGAGCAGCCTCTTCAGTTGCTCTTCAGCCCTCTCTTCAGTTCCACACTTTGTGTTTGGTCAGTACAGACACTCACTTTGGTTGCACCATAGGAACAGTCTGTGGGTAGATCAGTGGTTGTTTAGGATGGCTTGTTTGGTCTCACATGGCCTTTTCTGCACATGCAACACGCTGACAAAGCAATGAGTCCTGCTAAGGATCCCACCTGAAGCCTCTCTGTTAGTTCCAGCATATTTGGGCCCATTGTCTGTGGAAAAGGTGGTGGTAT
Organism: Campylorhamphus procurvoides; assembly: GCA_013396655.1. Classification (NCBI taxonomy): domain Eukaryota; kingdom Metazoa; phylum Chordata; class Aves; order Passeriformes; family Dendrocolaptidae; genus Campylorhamphus; species Campylorhamphus procurvoides. The sequence continues at coordinate 535,463 of WBMV01009407.1, read as the reverse complement.
TTGCACATATGAGCTAGGTGCACAATTATGGAGGTTAAATGGCTGACTGCACTGGGACACTTACAAATTCTTGCAGCCAGTGCCTTCCAGTACAGGGCTAGAACCACAGGGCAGGAGGTCCAAACTCAGCCAGACTAGTGGTTCTCAAAGCCTCATCTCCTTCTTATCTTGGACACTGTCAGAGTTGTACTGCCAACATTTTAGTGGGGTGCTCCCAGGAAAGGGTCCTGTGTCTGGTGCTGAGCTGGTGGTTTCGCAAAGGCAGAGGGATACGAGTTTCAGGTTACTTCCCACCATCTGGAGTTCAGAAGTGCTAAGTGAGGGCTGGCAAGGACACTGTAAAGCACCTCTGACAGGGAGCAGCTGGGCTGCACTGTCCCTTCTTCTCTTGGTGCTAAAGTGACACCCACATCCTCGTGTGGAGCAGCTGGGGAGCAGGAGAGCTGGCCTGGGGTCAGAACAGCGTGTGGAGGAAACAGCCACCTGCCCTGGGAGGGAAAGCCTGAGCACCCAGCACTGAATATAACGTGTCATTGGTGCAGCCAGGCAGCTCTCTGGGGTTTTATCACTGCGTGCAGAGCTGGCTGAAGGCTTTAGGAGGTGAGCTGGGTTGTCCCTTGGCTATAACATGGCTTACTGGGTTCCTCAGGACAGGTTTGGTTTTGTATCCCATCACCTCTGCAGCCCCTGGCTCCTCAGTCTCTTGAGAGCAATCTCGTTCAGCCAAGAGGGGAGGCAACATAGTGGGGTCTGTGCCTACTCCATGGCATCTCCACTGAGCTGTCTCACCTTCGCAGCCAGCTCCTTTGGGTCTTTCTCTACTGCACAAACTGAGTGGGAACTAAATTATCTCAAAGACTTCAGTCCCTCTTCCAAACCTGAGAGAGACTGGCTGGCAAATGAAATGCAGTGTTGTTGAGGAAAGACAAACTGACATGGAGGTTTGTTTCCCAAGGAAACTACACTGAAGAGATAATGTGTTTGTGCAAATGTGCCCACAAAGTTTAGTAACTGTTGGCACCACAGTGTGGAGTGGAAAGTGCTGCTGCTCCTGTTTGAGCTTGTGATGCTCTTAAGGAGTCTCTATTCCTTGGGGTGTCATGAACATCATCCTTCAGGTCCATTCCAGATGAAAGAGGGAAAATGGGATGCTTTCCCTGATGGATGTTGGGCTTTTTGGGTTAACTCTGACTGTGTGGAGGGGCTGGACAATGGGGCCTCAAACTTGGCTGAGACCTTTTGTATTTCTGGAACACAAACAACAACTAACTTTCAGTTTATAGTAATCTCAGTATGTATCTATTTACATAGCTGGTGAGTCCATAAATGGTTCTCATGAAGCCTCTTTCCAAGGCACGTAGAGTACATAAGGCTGTTGCTGTGCATTTCTCTGGATTCAGGATTCCTTTCTGAAGCAAATTCAAGCACCTGAATCCAAGCTGACCAGCAGTCCTGACAGTATTTTGGAGCTCTAAAAATGAATATTAAGATTTTTTATGTCATTCCCATTTCTAGCTGGCAACCAGGGGAAAGCTCTTGGTGTGGAGGGAATTAACAAAATGAGCTTTTAAGTGGTGGTGGGTACTTGTGTTTTGCCAAGCAGAGACAGGTCAAATGCTCTGGGTGGAAAACAATACCCAGCTCCAATTGCCAAGAGACTCTGCAGCGATCCCCACCTCCCTGTGTCCACTGTCACGGCGAGCATGTCCTTGGAGCAGCACCCAGGGCACCGTGGGGTCCAGCCGGGTGGCCACGCAGGGCTGCAGGGACAGGTGAGTGTGTCACCAGCCTGTCTCACTCAGGGGGGAGCAGAGGGGACGGCCAGGGGGAGGGAAGAGCGAGCCTGGGGGTTCTGGGGCCATGGAGTGCTGCTGGAAACTGCACTCGCCGTGCCTCGATTGCTGTCGCTGTGAAGATCGCGGCTCCCTGGCCGGTCAGTGCGGGGGGAACGGGATGGGCTGCGAGCGGGGATGGAGCCCCGCAGCATCCCCAGCACCGAGGGACAGGGCGCGGGGATGGAGCCCCGCAGCATCCCCGGAGCGATGCGGGCAGTGCGGGACAGACAGACAGACAGAGCCTGGCGGGGGGGCAGAGCGCGGTGCGGGACAGACAGACAGAGCCTGGGGGGGGGCAGAGAGCGGTGCGGGACGGACAGACCGACAGCCAGCCCGGGAGGACAGAGCGCGGTGCGGGACGGACACACAGACAGACAGAGCCCGGGGGGACAGAGCGCGGTGCGGGACGGACAGACAGAGCCCGGGGGGGGCAGAGCGCGGAGCGGGTCAGACAGACAGACAGAGCCCGTTAGGACAGAGCGCGGTGCGGGACGGACAGACAGACAGACAGAGCCCGGAGCGGCGGCGGGCGGAGCTGTCCGTGCGGGCAGTGCTGAGCGCTGTGGAAGAACCCCCGTCCCCGGTTTGGGGAGTCCCGGCGAGGTCCCGTCGGAAGGGAGCGGGTCCCGGAGCTCTGGGGACAATCCCGGGGGTGTCCCGGGGACATGGGACAGGCGGTGGCGGCCCGGGGGGCGAGCACTGCACGTGTGTGAGTGACATGCTTTGGGGGCTGAGACTTGTGAAGAGAATCCAGATCCAAAGTCCAATGCTAATCAGTAAAATCTGCGGTTGAAGGAATGGTAATCAAGTGGGATTACCAGCCTGATCCCATTACATCCCCACACTGCCGGGTTGGTGCCGCTGGCAGGACTAGTTGGGGCTGGGAGTTCCACACAGCTGGCCAGGAACTGTCACTGTGTCCTCCCTGGACACTCCTTCATTAGCCAAAATTCACTCTCACTTGTATGTGTATCTTGTTTTGCAGATGGGAAATGTGTCCAACACCTCAGTGTTCACCTCCACCTTATCGGAGAGAGAAGACCTGATTTTTGGCACGCTCTATTTAGTGTTTGGTAAGGAAAGGTGTGTTATCCCTGTGTCCCTGCTGCAGGTGGCCCAGGTGTTGCCTGTCTGCCTTCCAGAGACTTTCAGGCCTTTTCAGCCATCAATGCTTCCAGAAGTGTCCAGTCATTAACAGAATGCTTAAACTTACTCAAAATTATGATTTGGCCAAAGCTTGGCGACTACATTTCCCTCTCAGGGCTGGGAAAAAGGACAAACATCTCAGTATTCTGCCCTCTGGAAACTCCAAAGCCTCCAAAGCTCTGGATTTGGCCAGGTGCCCTGTGGGAATCCTGTTCCTGAGGGAAACTTTAGTGTTGGCCATTCAGCAGCTTTGGAAGCTGGTTCTTACCATGGGATTTAATTTACAGCCTAATCCATGAGGGAGAAACTCTTACCCTGCCCAACCTGCCTCAAAAGCAGCAAAGATTCCCCTTCTGGAGACACTGAAACCTCTTTTCCATAAAAATACAATTACATAATGAAAAAGAGAAAGCCCTTGTTATAAAACTTTAATCACCACTGTTGATTTAAATACACTAATAGGAAACAAAGAGCCCTCTTTTGTTTAGTCTGGATTTTCCTTGATCTCCACAGTGCCTTTCTTCTTGTTTATTTTGTTACCATGATATTGGACAGCACAGAATCACAGGAGTGACATTGCCAGGAACAAATTACAAAGGGGAGGGGGCCCAGCTCCTTGGCCTCACATCAGAGGACAATTGCACAAAGCCCCTGTTATTTATCTAGCTGGGAGGAAGTGCTCCCCTTGCTCCTTCCAGCTGGAAGAAGTGTCTTTGGCCAGATCCTGCACCCGGAGCCCACTGCAGGCTCACCCCATCACTGCCCTCCTACTGAACGCCTCTGTAGGATCTCAGGAAGGGGAAGGGATCAGATCCAATGTAAAGCAGCTCCAGATGTGCTCACAGAGCTGTGTGGGTCCCGTGGGCTCCCCTGCTCAGCCCAGGGTCCAGACAGGGAAGCCTGGAGCTTTTTCCACCCTCTGCAGACTGCTCTGGTGTTTGCTTCCAAGCATCTCAAGATGCTCCTGGTTCCCTTCCTGGCTCTGTTACACACAGCACTGTTCCTCTTCTTTCTCCACAGGCATCATGTCCTTCTCTGGGAACTCACTGCTGCTGCTGGTGGCCTATCAGAAGAGGTCCTTGCTGAAACCTGCCGAGTTCTTCATCGTCAATCTGGCCATCAGTGACCTGAGCATGACAGTGACGCTCTTCCCCTTGGCCACCTCCTCCTTCTTTGCACACAGGTACCTCATGGAGGGAGCTCTGCACTGGCCAGTGATCACTGGGGCGCTTTGCAAACCTTGTCTGGAACTGGGGAGATCCCTTCCAGGAGTGCAGAGGGCCCCAGGGCTCAGGCTGGGGCACTGTGTAAGCCCCCAGACATCCATCCCATGGCAGGTGCTTTGGTGCTCCCTGTACCTCTGGTTCCTCACACTCACCTGCTGTAAAAGGGGGTTGGTGGTGGGTTGGCACCATGTGGCACAGGCACTGCAGTGTGCCAGTGTGGCTCAGGGCACCTCCTGCACCTGTGGCTCCATCTGTGCCTGTCACTGGGATGCTCAGGGAACAAATTAGGAGCAAGATCATGCCCATGTTTTCTCGATCAGGTGCTGCCCCAGTTTTGCCCAGCTTTGCTGCTGGTCTGGGACTAGCAGCTGGGATATTCCCAGCCTTCCTCCAGAGCAGGGACCAAGGAGAAGATCCCTGAGCAGGGGGAGGGATGGCTTCAGCTGCAGCTCTCCTTGCAGGTGGCTGTTCAACCAGGCAGTTTGCACCCTCTACGCCTTCTGTGGGGTCCTGTTCGGGCTCTGCAGCCTCGCCAGCCTGACGGTGCTCAGCACAGTTTGCTGCCTCAAGGTCTGTTACCCAGCATATGGTAAGTGCTGGGATGCATTACCTGATCCATACTTACACCCCTCTCTGTCAGTAGACCCCTTTTTTTTTTTTTTTTTTTAATGAGTCAGATCCACCTCTTCTGGAAAAGCTTTGCCTCAGGGCAACCCATTACCAGGCAATACACTGAGTCATAGAGTCACAGAAATAGGCTTAGGTGCTGGTGGCTTCTCCTTGTGCAGCCTCTGCTCTCCATTAGCCTGCACTGGGCAGTCTGGCATGGGGATAATCTACAGCTCAGCCCACCTTCTATGAGGAAATGCATAATCAAAATGTGCCTCTAGTTGCTTAGTTTCAAAGGAAAATGTTGCTTCTATGTATGGCTGAAGATTTAGCTCTTCATAGTGAGTTTTAGAAGATCAGAGAGTTTGAGATTTGATGGGAGAGATGGGGGGACAAAAAGGAGAAAGAATCACTCTGCCAAAGCTTCAGTCTGCAGGGAGGGAAAGGTCCTTGGAGGGGCAGGGTCTGGGGTGGCAGCCCCTGCTCCAGTGCCCTCCCTGCTGCTGCCCGTGGGCTGTGGGTGCAGAGTGTCCCCAAGTGTCACCCACACCAGGGACCTCTCAGCAGTTCCCTGGAGGCTGAAGAGGCTGTGGGGTCGGGTTGGGGCAAACCCTGGTGTTCATCTTGGCTCCTTGTGCCAGCTCCTGCAGGTGTGGGCAGCTCGGGGTTGCAGTTATCTCTGTCCTCTGACCCAGGAGAAACCATCCTCACCCCAATCCCTCCTCCAGGGCACAGGTTCTCCCCGAGCCACGCTGCTGTGCTGCTGCTCTGTGTCTGGGCCTACGCCCTGACCTTTGCCACAGCCCCCCTGGCCCAGTGGGGCAGCTACGGCCCCGAGCCCTACGGGACAGCCTGCTGCATCTCCTGGGACACCTCGAGCAGGGAGGCCACGCTCTACATCCTCGCCCTCCTCCTCTTCTGCTACCTCCTGCCCTGCCTGCTCATCCTGGCCTCCCACGTGTGGATCCTGCGCAGGGTGCGGGGGTCCTGCAGGGCTGTGGGGCACCACACATCCCCCCGGCGTGGGGCCTGCGACCTGCATGGCCTGCTCCTCAAGGTAGGGCACTGAGCAACCCTCCAGGTGCTTGTGTCAGTGTGGGGAAGAACATACTCCTCATTTAAAGCCATCAGGTGGAGGAGTTCTCATTTTAAATCGCACTGGAAAAGATCAGAAAGGAGCTTGCATGAGTCATTGTTCCCCAGACTACAAGCTAATACTATAATTTACCAGGGATATGTCAAAAAAAAAAAAAGTGAATACCCTTTAAAGAAAAAACACAGCACGAAAGAAAACAGCTTGCAAACCTGATGAGGCTGGCAAGACGTGTCCCATCAGGGGAGGGTGGCTGAGCACAGCCCATTTCCAGGCATCCCAGTCGACCCACACACCAGCACACATTGCTGGAGGGATTTTTGGGGCTTCCAAAGGCTGTTGGGGTCCCATGCTGACCTGGTCCCAAAGGTCTCTGGGTCCTTTATACCCATCTGCCAGGGAGGGCTGAGGCAATTTCCAGGTTTTCCCGGTGGGATGGGATGTGTGTTGCCTGGAATGAGAGCAGATTTGTGCATAGGGTGTGCTGAGTTGCTGCCCTCATGTCTGATACTCCAGTGTGACAAGCCAGAGGGCTGAGCACCTTTCCCTGGGGATGTGAGGGCTGTTTGGGGTTCAGCTGCACATGGCTGAATTTTGGAAGGGGTGTCAGTGTCCCGTGTGTGCCACAGGAGGCTCATGGTGCTGCTGTCTCCATCTCCTTCTCTTCCAGCTGAGCATTGCTGTGTGCCTGGGGTTTCTGGCTGCCTGGACCCCCTATGCTGTGGTTGCCCTGTGGGCACTGCTCGGGGACACCAGCCAGGTGCCAGCACTGGCCTTTGTGCTGTCGGCCGTCCTTGCCAAGTCCTCGACACTCTACAACCCGCTGGTGTACCTGCTCTTCAAGCCCAACTTCCACAAGTTCCTCTCCAAGGACAGGGTGCTCCTGCAGACCCTCCACGCCCTGCTCTGCTGCAGCCGCCCGAGGGCTGCACTCCAGCCCTGCCCGTCCCCAGAGGTTGGTGACCACCCCAGGCCTTGCAGAAACTGCAATGACACTTTTGAGTGTTTCAGTAGTCACCCCAAGAGCTGCCCCCGTGCCCAGGCCCCCAGCAGCTCCTCCCAGCACGGCCCCCTGGCCATCCTGGCCGATGGAGCCGCTTGCCAGCCGGGGCTGAGGAGGGCGGTGCAGGTGATGGTGCTGGTCACACGGAACAGGTCGGGTCTGGGGGCTGCAAACGTGGTGGGGGAGGCGCTGCCATCAGCCCTGGTGAAAGAGCTGCTCTGAGCCCAGCTGTGCCCAGCTCTGTGCTGCCAGCACCCTGCAGGGCAAACCCAGCACAGCATTCCTCTCACCCAGTGGGTCCCCAGATGTTCTGTAGATGAAGTGACGTGAAAATATAAGGCCAGGCTTGCCTCCTGCTCTGGTTTAGCTCTTGCAACTCAGCCTGGTAGTGGACTTGCAAAAACAAGAACAAAAATAGACCCTGAGTGCCTGAGATCTGCCCAGGGTGCAGCCCAGGGTCCAGTCTCTCCTGCAGGTTGCTCTCTGGGCCCTTGCCCTGGGTTTTTACATCCTGGTGCTCTGGTAACCAAGTAGGAACTTGTTTGTCATAAGAATTGTGCCTGGCAGGGCAGGCTGGGGGCCAGGAGGCCCTGAGGGTCATCTCCCTGCAGTGTTGTCTCCTACAGGTCCCACAGCCACGTCCCCTCCTGCTGGGGAGCAGGACTGTGCCATGTACCTACCTCACCTGGGATTAGGAAGCACCTCCCTTTCACTCTCAGGGATTGCTCTCTGTGCCAGCTGTTCTACCCCACTCCCTCCATTTGAATGAAACCCACTTCTGTTGTATAGATTGAGATGGGCATTTGTGTTTAGAGGAAGGATTTGGAGTTCCAGTACTCTTGGAGTGAGTAATGGCAGTCCCAGGTCATGGGTTCCAGGCACACGAGGGGATCAGGCTGTGTCTGTGCTGACCAGTCATTGTGTTCCAAAGTTGTCCTTTTCTAAAGTAAATTCACTGATGCAAAACTGGCACTGGGCTCGGTTTGGTTCTGTGTTGGAGGCCAGTCTGGGGTGGGTGGGAACATGGATGGGTTGTAATTTTTAGTTGAGACTTGTAATAGAGACAGGTAATTATTTCTAAGAAAAAATATTTTGTGAAGAACTCCAGACTGTGAAAAGACTGCCAGAAAAGCCAATGTATTGATAAATGAATATGAGAATGGATAATTTTTTTTCCCAAGTAAGGAAGTTAGACAGATTTGTTCTCTCAGAATATGTACTTACTTCCAACTGTACTTACTTGACAAATGCAATGGTTTTTTTTTTTTAAATTTTGGAATTTAAGCTGCTTTTAAAATAACCAACCCGCAGTGGGTCAGAGGTTCCCCCCGTTCCAGTCCCCCCCAGTTCAGGGCTGTGGCGGCCGCCAGGGGGCAGCACCGCCCAGCTCACCTGGCCGCAGGTGCGGGGCCGGGTTAGGCTTAGGGAGCACCGGGATAGCTCAGCCATCAGGGACCCTCTGGGGTTCCAGCAGGGCCCAGGCACAGCTCTGACCCCGCTGTAACAGCAGCTCCATCCACACACCCCTGCCAGTGACAGGAGACAGCCCCAGGAGCCTTCCTGCCACCTCCTGGGCTTAAAGGCTCATGCTGAGAAACCCAGTAGGGCTGGTGAGTAACTAAAGGGTGATTCAGGCCACGGGGGTCTAGAGGGGTGACAAACCCCCCAAGTTTTCACACAGCCCCGAGTGCTTTCAGGCCCCACTCTGCGTGTTCTGGCTCTGGGAGGAGCAGTGGGGCACTCTGAGCTGGCAGGGAAAGGGCAGCAGGGAGTCCTGGTGGCACTTTGAAAAACTGCTCAGACAACACAGGCAGGATTCTGAATACATTCCTCAACTTTTATTCTCCCAGCAGGTAAGCAGTGGATTAAAAATCTCAGTAGTAAAACCAGACCAAAACTAAATCTCACACTTTCAGAAACAAACATGTGCATTTGCATGTCAGATTTGGGTGCTGAACTACAGTTCACATCCCCACAGTGCATATGCAAATGACCAAGGAGGAATTTGGCAGCGAGAGCAAACTGCTGCACTGTCACCATGGCAAATGTGCAACAAACATCTGTACAGGTGTTGGGGATGCTGAGCACACACTGGGCTGTGGAGAACAAATGCAATGATACCACAGATTATGAAACAGTGGAGGCAGAAAAATCTCCTTAACAACTGGGACAGCTTAATGGAAGCAGTTTGGCACTTCCCAGCTGAGGCTGCTTCAGCCACGTGCAATATTACCCTTTCTGTACTTGGATTAGATTTTGTAGGCTCTTCTTCCTCAGGTATGTGCTGCTTTTGCTTCCACAAAAGCTTCAAAATTCCCCTGGTGTATTCTGGAGTGTCAGAGATGCTTCATGAATTAGGCAATACAAAAGCTGCTCTTTTCTAAGATTTGAAGCCAAGGTGCCAGCAAGGAGCAACTGCCAATTACAGAAACCCAACTGCAACTGGCTTTAGCCAAAGAAAAGAAACTACAGTTTCAAACACAGTTCTGTACTGTGTCAAAGTACCCACACTCCCTCAAACCATGCTATAATCAGTACTGTGGATTGGATCCCTCAGTATAAAAATGGAAAACCCATAAAATAGAAATCAAGCATTTCTTAAGTGACAAAAGTCTGTTTTCAGAGGTGCTTCCTTGTATGTGCAACATCTGCTTTTGTCAAGGTATGCATCTTCTCTGGGTTCCTGTGCAAATCCCTTAAATTATAGATTTATTCCAGTCAGATTCCCTTACTAGTGCTGAAACAAATTCACAGTATAAACTGTCAAGACTCTTCATGCTGTGAAGGAATTCATATTTAAAAGGTAAAGTGCAATTTGTTTTGTGTTGCAGAGCCACACACTGGCCTGTACTGAGGTGTGTGGTTGCAGCAGGTTTTGGAATGGGAAGAAGCCCTCCCATTAAACAATGCTATCATTTCATGGCAGGTGGTTCTGCTTCTCACCAGGCTGCAAGGAATTTGCTATGCAGTAAAGCCTGAGTGAAGGATTCTTCCTTCAGGCCCTCCAGTGTCCAACACTGTGGGTTTCCCTCCCTGCACAGCAGCAGCAGAGCTGTGGTTTTCACCTACAGGTGCAGCCCAAGCTGTGTGTGAAATCTGAAGGTTTCCCCTCAGCTTTGCAGCGTTTGAGCAGCGGGCCCTGGGCTGCCCCAGCCCCTCTGCAGGCAGGGCCAGGCCCTGCTCAGCCCAGCCTGGCCCTGCTCAGCCCAGCCCGGCCCTGCTCAGCCCAGCCTGGCCCTGCTCAGCCCAGCCTGGCCCTGCTCAGCCCAGCCTGGCCCTGCTCAGCCCAGCCTGGCCCTGTTCAGCCCAGCCCTGCTCAGCCCAGCCCTGCTCAGCCCAGCCCTGCTCAGCGCAGCCCTGCCCCGCTCTGCTGCAGCAGCTCCTGCTCGTCGTCCTCGGAGCCTGAGGGGCCCTGCCGAACCTCCTCGTACCACTTGTTGGTGAGGCTCTTCATCTGGATGCGCCCATCGTGCAGGTCCTGAGCAAAAGCAGAGCCCTTGGTTACCTGGCTATGCCACCACTGGAGTGTTACAGCAAAACACACGGACTAGTTTGGCAGATTCCTTAGGAAACAACCCGCTCCTGCTCTCTCAGCATGCAAAGCAATTCTGTTTCCTACCAGAAAATGTTTATCAAGGGCTCAGTCAGTAATTATTGCCCCAGATGACAGCTCTGATGAGGGGTGTTTTTACCTGTGTTTTCAGACAGTCCTGCTCTGTATGTTTCAACAATCCTAATGCTGTCTGGAGGGCCTGGCTTTGACTCTCCTGCTCCTGTTCCCAGGCACACTGGGAAGTTTGTGGCCTCTACTGTGGTGATTCACATGCTTATTTTTCCAGCCTTTGGTTGCCATCTGGGTGGCAGCCTGTGCTTTTGGCTACCAACTACAAATCAGATGCTTACTCTGGTTTCTTGTCCTTTTTGGTTTTGCAAAAAATACCTTTAATTCTTGTGGGAAAATGCTGAAAGGGTACTTTTGAAAAGATACAAAACAAGAGGAACAAATAGTACTTTTGAGCAGGCTAGGAAGATGGAATGTGCACACTGTACACAAAATTATTAACTCCACAGCCAAAATTCTTAATTCTATGGCAAATTGGAAAATCAGGGAATTATGTGGCATGGGAGTCTATGGTTTCTGAGGCATGGGAGTGAAAATGACACAGCATTTACACCTCTTGGAGCCCCTCAGTGTTAAATTACACATTGAGTTGTGTCATTTTGCACTTACAGCCTCAGAGCTCTGGTAGCCCAGTGAAGCAGCCTGAAAAGTGAGGGCTGCAATGCTGGTGTGTATTTCCAACACAGACACTGCACAGCTCCACAAGTCACAGGACCACTGACAGCAAGAGGCAGGAACTGCACTTCAAAAACCCTGCCTGAATGGCAGCTTTTTCTGGCAGCAGCAGTCACCAGCAACTCCTGATCCCCACATGCTTCTCTGCATGATTAAAGGCGAGTTCAACAAAGCCCCACTCCAAGTGTAACTGGGGTAGCCCTGAGATGCTCATTTAATGCAACCTGCACTTTTCCAGTGCAGCTGTTCATTCCAGCTGCTCTGTCTGTGCAGGAGCAACACACAAGTCTTGCTGTCCCTAATGCACAGGCTGTGTGGCCACACAATGAGCCCTGTGTGGTACTGAGGGAAATAACCATCTCTACCCATTTCTTTTCTTCAAGAAAATGAGAACCACTTACTTCTTGTGTGAGTCTTCTGGTGAAGAAAGGATTCAAATACTCCACATCCAGCCGCATGAACCCTTTGAGGTTCTGGCGTTTGATGTACTGGGCTTCGTATTCCTCCTCTGTGAGCTCTGATAAATGTTCAGACTCTATGGTGTTCCCCTAGAAAAAACACAAATATTGGAATAAGCCAAGAGAAGTGGCATTATGCCTCCAGGCTGCTTCAGTCTCTGTGCTCTCCCTCCTCACCACCAGTTCCCAAGCTGGAACAACACAGAAATTCTCACCCCCACCTCCCAGGGCTTGGGGCTGTCTGCTCTGTTCAGATGTTGATTCCCAGAGCCCCTCAGCTTCCCTTTCCATGCTGAAAGGGCAAAGACCTCAAATGTCCCATGTTTTGTATTGTCACTGTTGCTGAGAACAGGTTTCCAGTGTGCAGGTTTTCTCTTGTGTGCTGGACAATGATTTTATCCAGCAAGTACCACTGATGTCATTGTCCCCCTGCAAACAAGCTGTGTTGGACATGCCCTGTCCCTGTGCTTTTCCTACACACACAGCCCTGCATGGACAGTGCAAGGTCATTCTGGAGGCTGCAAGCAACCTCATGCCTAGAGAAAATGCTCTTCAGATCCTACAGAACAATACTCTGCATATATTGTTCAATGGTTTGGGGGAAAACAGGCAAAAAGTGCCCTGGGAGACATTATTTTCTCCAGCCTTTTACACAAGATGTTCCAGAAACTGCCTCTGGTTTTGTCAGTTCCATTGCTTTGCCAGAAATTGTTTTAAAATAAAGTCCAGTCAGAGGGGGGCTGTTGTTGCCACCTTCTCATGGCCTTTGCTTTGCCTTTTCAGAATGATTCCATCTGCCTTTTATGATTAACTGCTGTCTCACACTGTACTAACTACTTTCTCTCTGTATATGACTCAATCCTCTATCATTTGCTTTATGCTTTTGCAGGGATTACTTTAATTTGTATGGATGACTTTATAATTGGATTAAGAGATGTTTCTTCTCCCTTTGTCCAAACAGCTTTATGTAAACACTAACCAAACTCGGGGATATTTTAAAATTATATTGCTTGGCTTTGTCTTATCACCTTGCTTTTTCCACTGTTTTCAATTTACTTTTTAGTAAAACATTCTGTACTCGTCCTGAAAAACGTTTAAATTGGGGAAAAAAAAACCCCACACCAAACCCAGTGATCCTCTCAAGAGAAAACCCAAACCAACCATCTTCTCTGTCTTGCTAAGATTAACATCCTTCTTGTTCCTCTTGCGTGGTTTGGAGTCCTCGATGTCCACGAGCCGGATGAGGGGCATGGTGCCCCCTCCCAGCAGCAGGATGGTGAAGAGCACGATGATGATGGTGGTGGTCCCGATGAGCTGCCGCTTCTCCATGGGCTCCAGGCCCAGGTGCAGGCTCAGGGCATAGGGGATGGCACCACGTAACCCTGGGGGGGAGAACAGCACATCAGAGAGGGCAAGGCAACAGCAGCTGCCCCTGAGCTCAACAACAATTGGGTTTGAGAACAGAGCAAAGGTTCAGCTGAGTTCTGCTCAACCAACGGAAAAAGTTCCTTCTAGACCGGCCCATGCAATGGAAAAGATAAAACACTTTTTCTGCTTCTCTATATGTTGAGCTTTCACTTACCACTAAACCACATGATAAACATCATTTTGGGGGTGATTTTGTGATCACGGAAAAAGTTGAGTAGGTAGGAAAGTGGAAAAATATTCACAGCTCTACCAAACAGAACCAGCACCTGAAAAACAGCAATAAAAGCCAAAGATCATTGGATGAGTTACATCCACGAGGCCCCAGCTGCAGCTGCCTTTACAGGGGAAGGTGAATTTGCTCCTTTTGCTCCCAGGCAGGTGTGCTGCTCAGTGAACACAGAGAAACCTCTCAGCACAGAGCATTGTGCAATTTAACTCTTGAAACATTTTGTCTGCTCAACTGAAACTAAACCAGACTGGTCACTGATGGAGACCAGGCTGCTTTACTTATAATAACTAAATGGAACCCACGAGGCATTCCAGGGAGACCGAGAATTACTTTGGGTAAAAGTTCTCCTCAGTTCAGACTGTTCAGCTCCTCAGCTCCTTTAATCATTCCCCTGGCACAGCAGCCAAGAGGAAATAAGATATTTCTATTGTCTCCCCAAGGACCAGTTCCTCAGAGAGGAAGGCCAGAAGCCAAACAGCACACAAGCTGATTTCTCAACACTTCTCTGGGTATGGCTACAAAACATACCACACATTGAAGTAACGAGGGGAAAAGAAAAAAAAAGGTATTATTGATTTAATGGCAAACAATTAACAGACACAGTGGAAACTTTAACTCAGAGAAAGGCACCGTTTTCTCAAGGCATTGTTTTTAAGCCCCACCACAAACAGACCTTGGTAAGGTAAATATCCTAGGATTAGTCAGCAGGATCCTTGAAGGGCTGTGCTGTTTTCCTTTATGAATCACCCCAAAATGACACAATTTGCATTATGCCTGCAGGGGCAATGCTGCCCAGGAAGTGTCACACCTTAGATACACAGCAGATAGGGAAGCTGGGTGGAGAGCAGGGAGAGCAGCTCTGTGCTGACAGCCCGATGTGTAAGCTGCAGATAACTCTTCCCTTGAACCCTGCACTAAAATGGGCTGCTGTATTTGCTGTGAGCAACTGTAAATGGGTCCCAATTTTGCTCATTTTGCCTCTACTTTTCTTGCTGATACTAAACAATTATAATAGCAACAGATGTAGGTAACCCCCATGTGAAATATAATTCAGTGTCACTGGTTTGCACTGGAATTGCTGTGAACTGCCCATTCACACAGATCATTCATGGGAACCTAAAAACAGGTAAAAACTCATGATTGTTTTCTGGAAAATCTAATAGGGTCAGAATAAGCAAGGTTCTTTTCCTTGTTTTTACTAATCTTATAGTGAAGGGCTTCAAAATAACAGCTGAAGGAAATTCCTTAGAGAAGACACATGTAATGCAGACCAAAGTGCTGAGAACAAGAATAATAATTGCATGCTATTAGAGAGAGTAAACTTTGTGCAATATACAAAAATATAGAAGTATTTTCATAAAAACCTAAAAATCATGACAATTACTCTAAAATCTTTTAACTGTAATGTCCCTTCCCCCAATACCAGAAATGCAAAATGCATCTAAAAAGTATGGAAGAAAGTAAATACCTACTATGCACCAGATGACAAAGGACATTTCAAACTTGTGAGGAAAACTAAAGATTGACAGGCCAAGAAATGCAAAAACACACGTTTCTGGAAAAGAGAAATCACAACTTCAATAAACAGTTCTAGAAAACCTTTTCTACTCCTTTTATAAATTGCTACAGACAGTACATAAAATGGTATTTCTTGACTTCTGGATGCACAAAATAGGCCCAAATGCCTTTCTAGGAAGATTTGGCTTGTGAAAGGAACTACAAAGGCTCTGGGATTGAGCTGCTTGTACCACGACTTCCAAAACTTCTCCATTTGTGAAGTTATTGCTTTTCTAAGTAGATTTTTATATACAAAACCATTACAAAAAATACTCCTCGACCCCCATCTCCTAGAACTAAAAATAAACCAGAGGAGTACTGGAGTCAGAGATCTCTATTTGGTCATCAATCTTGTGGCAAATCTTAGCAGGAGCCTGCAGAATGGGAGAGAGATTTACTGTTTGCTTTATGCAGGGTGGCAGGAAAGGTGACTTCTGAGTGCCTTCCAGCCTCCACTAGCAGGAATTCTTCTCTTAAAGACAAGCACCATGGACATACAAATGCCTAGAAGCAAATTCACACCTCTGCTGCTCCCAAGAGAATCACTGTTTCACATGAATTGAATTTTAAACTATTAATACTAGATATTAATAGCAGGCAGCACCTACCACACATGAAAGCAACAGTTCTCAGGGTCTGCTGCATTAAAATCTGTGTGACTGGGGACAGGTTATGGTGTGTGTAGTGAGACATCACGATGCCAGAGAAGAGGATGGCCATGATACCTGTAGGCAAGAATGTGGCAGTAAACAGAAGAAACCAAAACCAAAATCACAACCCAAGAGAAAAAAACCAAACCAAGCAAATTTCCTAGCTGTTAGAATTATACTGAGTGTGGCACCCCTTCCCTCTGCTTTGGGAAATGAGGCAGGAAGACTATTGCCCTAAAAACCCTACTTAAATCAACAAAGCTCAGAGACATTGGGCATCCAGCAGAAATACAGCTGGTCTTTGTACCTGCTCCTACAGAATGCTGGGAGTTCCCCTCTTGTGGCTCTCAGCAAAACTTTTACCAAGTATTCAGAGGTACACACAACACTCCTTTGCTACTCACCCGAGAGTGAGATCCCCTCTGCAAGTCCATAAGGAAGGTAAGCAAAGATAATCATCATCCCAAACTCCAGGGAGGGGGTCTTCCTTAAATCAATGTGCTTTAGCACGTACACATGGAAACGTTATGGAAAAAGTACATGAAAATAAAAAATCAAAGAAACATTTTCATCTCTGTCACCCCATTACAAAACAATGATTGTGTTTCATGTCCTTCTCTACTGAATAGCCAATAAAATGTCCACACTGGCCTTCAACTCCAGAATGGGAAGATTAGTTATTCCTTATAGAACTCCCTGCAGGTGAAAGCCTGTCAGAAAGGACAGAGATGGAGACAAAGATCTGCTCCTGCTGTGCCTCTGCAGTACTGACAACAACAGGGACAGCAAAGAATTCCAGGCACAAGTTACTGTAAAAGGGCAAAAAAGCTGCTTTTCCTGAACATCTGTCTCCCTCCTTTGTTGTGATATATGGATTAATTTAAAAGTTTGTTGAATGAGGCAGGTGAACCAAGAGGGAAAATCTCTCTTTAATCAAACATTCTGCTCCTGTGGTTTATGAGGTGCTTACCAGTATGTCCCAGTTGACCTGAATAACAGTTACAGCCCAGCTCACCCACAGTGAAGTCAGAGCTAACACTGGAGCCCTGAGAAGCAACAAAGGTGTCTGCACTACAGCAAAGAGCCTTCCTGAGCTCAGCAGAGAAGCTTCTGGGCTGTTTGGCAACCAATTCATGGGAGTGGAAGGGGCAAAACAGAACCCAGTGTAAATCCAAAGAGAGCAGTGTCTGCATTCAGCTGCCTGCACATGATCCAGAGGGACAAACGAGCTGAGCTGACTCAAAGGCCCTCAGGAAAAGGAGCTTTTTCTTCTTTTTAATTAACTGTTTTATGTATGTAGAAAAAAAGAGCCATATGCTTGTAAAAATGGATTGGTATTGAAATGGAATTAATATATTTTGAATTTACAAAACAATTACCATATCTTGGAACACTCCAATGCACAAAAGCTATTATACAGCATTTCAGACTTTAATTATCTACATAAAAATTTGATGGGACTTTTTAGTACACATTCATGCACACTAACATAAGAACAAAATGAGCATGAGAAAATCCTCAGCCAACAAAGTAATGCCTAATAAGAAATATCCCCTAAGAAGTGTTGCAGAAGATGGAAAGAAAAATACTATTAGAATGTTGAAGTTCACCAATTTATACGTGTGTATCACCCAAATGAAAAAAGGATATTAATGCAGAAATAAGCCCAGTAAGTGTGCCAAGTGCTGCAGAGCCAAAGAACATTTTAAGAAAGTATCCCAGTGCCTGTAGAAAGGTTTGCCATCCACTTACATCTGACATATTTTCCCTTGTCAAACCTTCCGCTGTGCTAGATACAATTAAAAGAGAAATAAAAAGAAATGGTTATACATTCCAAGCCTGGATCCAAAAATATCAAACAGCTTTGGAGCACAACAACAAAAAAGCCTCCCATTTCTTTGTTGCTACCACTCTTAAAAGGCTTTTACTGTGATATATATAACAAGAGGAATGTCAAAAGATGTTACATCAAGCCTTAGTGTAATCCCCAAAGGGAAACCTAATTCTGCTAAAAATCCAGCTCTGCTCCTCTGAAGAATCCCACAATGGCATAAATAGGCTATGGTGATGCCCAGGACTTCAAACCAATGTTCCAGCTTTGAAAAGGGAAAGAAAACACATTCTACAGAGGTAAAAACTCAGGAAATCCTCCAAGAAGAGCCACTGAACAGGAAGAGCTCTCATCAAATATTTAGGTGTGGATGAGAGACAAGAAGGTCACTGAAGGAAAATGAAGCAGCCCTCAGGAGGAAAGGAAGAAACCTCTTTGAATTTCAGGAATGTAGTTCATGGAAATTCCATGCAAAGGAGACACAGATTCCAACCAGTGTTCCTTTTGGCTGCTCTCAGCCCTCAGGGTCCTCCACAAAAGCACCACAACTGCAGGAAAAGCAGTTAGTTCATTGGAAAATGACTCTGCCTTCACCACCTGCCTGGTATATCTGCTCCTTTTATACATTCACAATCACATCCATTGACTCCAGCAATAACATGAAGATATATCTATTTTTCACTCTTTCATCCCAAAAAATTATCATGGGCAAAAGGTATTGGATGTTCTCATTTCCTGTGATAGCCCCAACATAAATCTAAACCACTGCACAGATGTTGATGTACCCCCCCCAGCTCTGGGCATAAGGCAGTGACAGAGACAGCTGCAGATTTGGCAAGGGGAATGTGTCTGTGCAGGCCTGAAAGGTGATGTGTTGGTTTGCTGTTGTCAGGAAAGCAGACAGAAAGAGAGCTGATAAATGAATGGAATTAGAAAGCAATCAATTAGCTGGGGTATGTGAGACAAGGCCTGAGGTAGTGGCAATAAGGCAGCCACTTACTGTCTTCTGCCTATGCAGGTCATGCTTTTAACAAAGGAGGACACAAAATTCAGTTTTACACCAGAAATACATGATTTTTTCTAAATGCAGATGGTAGAATTACTGTATATCTGAATAACTATTACCAGAAAACAATGTGGTTGCTGGTTCCATAAACATGAGTAGCCAATGCACTTACTTGGTGAGGACAATGGAGACTGCATCATTGAGAATGCTTTCTCCAAAAACCAACATGTTAAGCACAGGATCCACATTGAGAGCATTGAAAATGGCAATAGTGGCCACAGGGTCAACTGCAGATATTAAAGAGCCAAATGCAAAACTGGGAGAACACAAAACAAAAGAGAAAACTAGATGAAAGAAAAATACATACCTATAACTTATATGAATGACATGGAACAAAACCCTTTTGTGTTACAGTTTCTACACAGTGGTAAGTTATGCTCTCCTTCCATTCAGGAACTTGATCCTTTGCCAAATTCTTGAAAAAAATCTATGTCATTGATACTGAAAACTCATTCTGTTTTTTAAGAAGATTTGAACAAGGAAGTTATGCCCTTATCATATTTATTAAAAATACCAACTAATCAAAGTTTACAAATCTTAAAGTTTGGTTAAAACACCCAGTATCTGTCTAGAAAAATCACTGAACAGAGAATAGAATACAGTACAATTTGGAAATAAGGAAGTAATAAATAGGGTACAGAAGTCTTTGATCAATTTATTAGTTTCACACACAACGTTGAACCTCAGCAATTTAAACATGAACCAGAAGAGCTGGCCAACTGCAGTGCACTTCCCATTTATAGTTATCTTGAAGAAAGCGTTATTTCAGACACTACACCATTCCCCAAGAGCTTACCTGTCTGTCATGTTGAGTTTATAAATTACATCAGCCTGAAAGAACAGGTAAAACATAAAAATCACAATCAACTGTGGTTTTCTGCTGTTTTTAAAAATGAAACTATTCATCAAATCCCAAGTTCATTATCAAGGAAAATAAAAATGACAGTAGTGATGCTACTCAGTTTAACATTGCCCTCCAACAGTGATCTACTGCTACAATTGTTATCCCCCAAGATCAGGGAAGACCAGAAGGAACTGGAGCACGTTCAGGTGAGCAGAGTAACTATGGCATTCCAGGGAATAGGAATCTGAGTGGCAAAGTATGGAATGCTTTGCCTACCAGAATGGAGTCTGAGAGAAAAGCTAAGTATCTGTGTCTATATGTAATCAGTGGGGAACACCAAACCACAGAATCAAAAAAACTACAGAGAAGAAAAGGTTTAATAATGGAAAGCAGAAGATGGCTCTAGAGAACACAGGTTTTGGATCAGCCTTCTGATATGAAGGTTGCATAATTAAAAAAAAGTAATTGCTTTCCACATGAAGCATGCTGTGTCACAGAATCACAGGGAGCTTCAGGTTGAAAGGGACCACTGGAGGTCACCTGGCCCACCCTTCCTGCTCCCCAGGGTCCCCTGAACACACTACTCAGGATTGTGTCCAGACAGCTCTGAGTATCCCCTGGGAAGGAGACTCCACAGCCTGCCCAGCAGGAACCCTGGAAAGGGGTGTATAACACTGCCTTTGGGAGAGCAGAGAGCTCGACTTGGTGGCCCAGGAACTCACTTCCATCATGTTTGGCTGCTTTTGGAAAATGGACTTTCAAGTAACAAGCTAGATATACTAAAGTGCTTCAAAGCAGAAAGGCTTACCCGGCCCAGGAAATAGATCCCTCCACCTACAATGAAGGCTGATATTGCAGTGCCAAATACAGAGAACAGAATAATGGAACCAATGTTCTGAAAAAAATTCCCCTGGAACACAATAATAAAATAAGTAAATTAGTGCAAATTGCCTGAGGGAAATCTCATATTTGGGTTTGCATCTAAATTAGATTCTGATTCCCAACTGGGTACCCAGTAATAACCCCCTTGGCCAGGATTAGTGCTGTGAGAAACATCCATGGAAACACAGGCTCCCAGGCAAGGGCTGAGAACCCTTGGAAACATTTTCCTCTTCCTTATCTGTGGAATAACGTCAAGTTTCCCACTTCTGATTCCACTCCTCACCACTCTGCCTCCTTCACAGCAGCCCTTGTACAGCACTGAGGAGGTAAGAAACCTCTCCAGCCCAGGAAAACCACACCCCCAAAACCTTGCCAGCAGTCAGTTATCAGTAACAACCTACACTCTCTGCACTCTGGGTTGAAGAGGCTTACATTTTGCATTCTCAATTCCCTAATGATTAATATAATGGAATTTAATGCAATTATCCTGAACTTCATGAAGATAACTAAAGGCAGAAAACAAAACCTCAACATGCAAAATGAGTGTCTGGCAGGGGCTGACCTTGTGCAGTGAATATCCAGATTCAAATATAATAGGTGGAAGCAAAAGCAGAAAAAACATATTTGGACGAAACATTTCTTCTTCCTGCAAAACAAAAATGAATCATCATTTCAAGGACATCATCATTACTGAAATAACATCAGATCTTTCAAAAGGGAAATTATGAAAAAATACATTGGAAAATGAAGATGCCATTGATCTTTCTCCCTTCCTATCACAAAGTAAAAGACTGAAGAACAGTAAACTATTCCAGGGCTGCTGCATCTATTGTTCTTCTTTTTCAACCCAGTGAAAGAAATCTAGGAGTTACTTCTTTTAAATTACTGCCTCCAAAGAAGCTGCACAGAAAACAGGTTATTTATGGCAAAGGAAAAGTCTTTCTGTTTCCATGAAAAGTATTCCCACTTTATCTCACAGTCTCCAAATCCATATGGACTGCCAAGGAACAGAACAGGCAAACTGGGACCAAGAACAGAAGGCTCATCCCACCATCACCTCCGTGCACCTGCAGGTGACCAGGCTCACCCCACTGGGAGGAGTCTGGGGCTGGACTCTTCTCAGCAAACACACTTTCTGCCTGAAATTCAATGGTACTATTCTGATGGTTCCTTTCTGCCATCAGAGTGATAGAAACAGAACCCACGGTGAGGTAAGATGCTATTTTTTGGTGCCCTCACTCTTTGTCACCTATCTCATCCCTTGGCTAACGCTGCTCCTGGAGCTGTACCCCCAGCCTGGCACCCTGGTTTGTCTGCAGGCAGACTAAGCACAGAAGGCAAATTAATCCTGGCTCAGTGGGCCTCTCTCTTTACCCACCTGTTTTCTCCCTTCTGGCCCTCCCAGCACTGAACACAGCAGAGCTTATCACCTTTGCAAGCACCGATTAACTTGTTTAAATCCAGGCTGAACAGCTGATGGACTGTTCTGCACAAACACCAGCTTTCAAAACAGAGGTCCTCATCTCTTTAAAGTCTTGTTCCTGCCTGTACCAGAGATAATCATCTTAAAGGATTTGGGGGGCTTAGAAAACAAAACTCATCCTTTAAACTGAGATGCTGCAGTGCAGGATTCTGCACGCACAGTTGCAGACCCTGAAAGGAAGGGCTGTGTTTGTGCTGCAGGGAAGCAGAGAGCAGCAAAGCAAAACCTGAGGACTCTGATTATCAGCTGTGCCAGCCAAGAACCACCAGCAAACACAAGGTCTCAGGGGTGAACTCGAGTGAGCACAAGAAGGCATGACCAGCAGAAATCACATTATAAAGTTGCTCAGGAAGGGATATGTTCCAAGATTTGCTTCGTACAGGGATACAGGCAGTAGTTACTTATTCTATTTTTTTCCATGTCAGATAAACAAAAAGTATCTAGTAAATTTACAACCATTTATAACCATTTAATAAAGTCAATAATTATTACTGAATAGAACATTTCACATCTGGAATTATGGCAGCCTCTGATAAAATGTAAGTTTATTACAGTGAAAGTAACTGAAATAAGCAAATAATAATGTGCTATGTGTGACCTTTCACCTTGGCTGACAATGTGAGCACCCAGACCCAGCTCCCCAGTGCCTCCCAAGATGTGACCAACACTTCCCAGAAAACCATGACGTCATTCATCAGTGATCATTCTTCCCATGGTAAGAGAATCAGTGCTCAAATCAGAGCACACTTGAAGCTCTCCTCTCTCTTCCTATGTACATGATCTTAGTCAGATTATTTTAACTGATAAGAAACTATTTTGAAATGCTGATTTTGTGGCTGTTTAACTGAGAGTTCATTGCTTTGATAATATGTGTGTTTGCCTGTAGGAGGTAAAATCCTTTTTCCACTGCAGACTTCACCTCTTGGAGACACTTCTGCCAGGATTCTCCCTCTAAAAACCCCTAGTATTACAAGCAGTCTTTTTTAAACATTGAGGTATTGTTTTACAATTAAAAATTAATTGTTTCAAATATACCTTCCAGTTGGCCAGCTTTTGAGCCTCTATGATTTTTATGAAAGCTCCCATAAGGATACCTAGGAGAGAATGAGAAAACATTCTGAAATAGCCACAAAACACATCTCTGTTTATCAGTTCTCCAAGTTCTAAAAGTGAAAACAAGGCAAACCACTAAGCAGCAAGTCTTTGATTCCTAAATCACAAAAACACAAGGTGGCTTTGGTTTCAATACTCAAAACCCAGTTTCCAGTGCATTACACAATTCCAGATTTTCCCAACACAACAGACTGTCTCTTGGGATATCCCAACCTGAACACTCATACCAAGTGTGAGATGCTCACTGGCCCAGAAAGACAACTGGCTTAACTACTCAAAATCACTTCTCATCTAAGCTGCATTCAAATAAAATTCCACCTTTCATGCTGAAGAATCAGGAAGTTATGAGTTAGACATCTGTGCTTCACATCACCTCAATGCTATTTGCAGTGTTAAAGCAGCTGAAATGAAATCAGCCTTCTCCAGAGAAGTGAATTTTGTTTGCATGAGGTCATAGCACTTTCTGGCAATGAAGAAGGCAACAAATTCTGATCAGGGTGGAGACACTGTCAAAACTATTTCCCAAATGAATTGCACATCTTTGAAGTCATGTAGAAATATGAATTGGAGTACAAAAGGATTTTATCAAGGCTGCTGCAAACTCAATGGTTATTGTGCTCCTTCCTCCTATGTACCTTAAACATATAAGACATAAAGATTTCTTCAGGAAGATAACTCATGAACTGTCATTAATTGTCTTCAAGTAGTTATGAGGAATTTGTCTTTAGTCAGGTGCCAGATCTGTGTTTCTGTATAGTTGTGTTTTATTATTTACAGAATGGAGACTTCATAGTCAAATACTGGGATGTAGAAGTGAAACACACCAAATGAAAGGTCAGAAGTGGCTGAGAAACTCTTAAGTATGCTGTCCTGTAACTCAGGAGCTTTGATGCTCTCATGCTGGAGCTAACAAAAGAGTCTTACAAACAGAATCACATGGATTACTCCTGATGGATGTGTCACACACACAAAGCAATGAGGCCTAAGCCTTCTTTCATACAAGAATCTGGGAAGGCATCAGTCCCTGAGGACAGAAATAATTGTTCCATGAAGTTGTTTATATGAAAAGGAAGCGCCAAACATTAATGAAGGCACATCAAAGGTCTGCTGTTCCTTGAAGGACAGAATGCAGATCCAGCCACTCACATGCCACACAAACCCAGCTCTCAGGACTGAGTCAGGCCTCCCACCCTGGGACAGCAGCTGGGTCACAAGCCAAGCACTAGAACACTGCTCATTTTTGCAGAGCAACAACATTATCTTCAGTTGGTACAGGCAGTACTTGTACCATTTAACAAAAAGCCTGTGTGGGGGAAAAATCAAATCACAACATCTAGGGCCCACACACCTGAAGGCAAGGATGTCAGGAAACATGCTCCTTCCAGAACTAATGCTCACTGTGGTAGCACTCAGTATTGAGAGCCCTCACAGTAAACTAGGTCTAGAGGGGATTTAGAAGAGAATCCCTTAACTCACCTCTTCTAAGTGGAAGGGCTCCAGTATGACTTTGGGAAACTGGAGCCCTGAGAAGGCCAAGCATGGCCTGTGGGCTACAGGCTGAACATCCTGAGCCTGAGCCTGAGGCTTAAATAAAGCTTGGCTCAACTTTCTTCAAGGAAGAGCTAATCACAAGCTGACTCCAACAGCATCACAGACAGACGTGGTCCTTGCATGATATCAAAAGTTAAATAACAACAATATCAGTGAAAGGAAACACAGAAGTGAAGGGGGAAGGACAGGCCTGAAACATACAACTTACACCTTTACACAGCACACTTTACCTCTACCTGCCTATTACACACATCAGTATTGAGATTATGCCAAGCAAAGTCATGAGAGAGCTGCACAAAATAATGCATCACCAGCAGGGTTTAACAGCAGCAGAATCAAACTTTGATGCTGATTTTTAAAACCTGTCCCATACAGCTTTACAAACTACTCTTCCTTTATTAGTAGTTGAATGAACACAAGTTTTGATCAACTGGTTCTATTAAATCAGGCAGATTAGTTTTGTCAAGGGGATAATTGGAAAGCTAAGTCTGTAAGAGTTAATCTAAGCCTCATTCTTTTGAAAATTTTATAGGAATTTTCTTACTACAACCAACTTTTATTTTTCCTGAGAACATGTTAAAATCCAGTAACAAATCAAATAGAAAAAGCTTTTCTGGCAACTATTTTTACCAACAAAATTCCAGCAACTTTTAAGGATGAAGATCAAAATCCAGCCTCAGAGAATGTGCTCCTGCCCTGCACACCAGCAATCACACACCCTAGAAACCATAAACCAGAAACTTTCAAGGAACTTAGACAATGGGAGGAAAAACATTTGTGAAAATCGTAACTATCCTCTCTGCTGCCACTTTTATTAGCCTTCAATAACTTCCTAAAAACATTTGCATAATTTGCAAGCCAAAACAGGACACACCTCACTTCTGGCACTGCTAGCCAAACTGGATCCTTGAACCTCAAGCTGTGCTCTTGCAGCTGTGCAGAGCATTCCCAGTCCCAGGGCGTCACAGAGCAGCAATGAGCTGGCAATTCCACTGATTATCCCGATGTCACGTCCTGTCACCAGCGCCAACAGCAGCTCAGATATGACTGAGTCCATTGACTAAATAAGGCTGAAATGACACAGGACATCTGGGCTGCTACTGGGTAGAACTCCCTATTGACTGCCAGGAATTGCATGTGCTGGGGGACAGGGTGCAGCTCTGCTGTGGTTCCCCACAAGACCCACCTGGGCAAGTTCCTGACCCAGCCTGAGCAGCAGCGACAGCCCCAGCAAGAAACCTCCCTGTTTCAGGAACAAGCTTCTGTTGGGACTGACAGGAGCACAGGACACCCCACCAGCCAATCCAGCAGTTACAATCCTCCTCCTGCTGTTGAGATGCCAAGAACAAGAAACAGAAAGAGGAGGTCTGTGCCTCTGCTGCTCTGCACAGCTCAGCAGCAGCAGGGCCACAAGCTGGCCCAGCACCTTCACTCCACACTGCCCAGGACTTGGCTTGGGGCAGGATATACAGAATGAGAGCAAAGAAAATCCAAAACTATGCCAGCAAGAGCAATCAATAAACTGCTGTATTTTATATTGGGGATTATATTGAAATTTAGGTTAGCTATTTAATAGCCATTGTAACCAACCTTATTTGAAGCCAAAAGGACACCTTTCACCTGGGTTTTCGTGTACAAAGAGGAAGGATACTGAAGGGATAGCAATGTCCTTTTGGAACTTTTCAGGACACTGGGAGATATACAAGACATCTCACCTGTCCATGGCAATAATGTAAGGAGGGAGGGAAAGAGAAGTGTGTCAATAGTGAATCAGGCACTGGGATGACAAAGTGAGTCAGGAGGAGCTGCAGCAGCTCTGACTCATGTCATGGACAGAAGCAAACAGGCACAAAAGTCTGAGGGATGTTGCTGCTATAAAAATGAGGTGTGTCCAACACCCAGGAAACCCACACCAGCACCAGGACAAGCTTCTTACAGGTCTGTTTGTTTTTCAGCTGCACAGAAATCCTGAAATTCATATAGGGCCTTGTGAGCTTCAAAACCTCCTGCTCTGGAAGTTACATCATGTGGTCTACACCACATACAGTTATCTACAAACCAGGAGAGTTACACTGCCAGAAAATATGCTTCTCTTTCTGCTAAGTAACAGCTTCAAGATTGTCTCAATCTAGCACTCAAGATGCAAGAAGATTTCTGTTTTCCAGAAAGCATAAGTTACTGACAAGCACCAGAAAATTCACTTCCTCCCATTGAGAAACTGTGGAAAAGCAGAGCTAAGAAATATGAGGGAAGATACCAGCCAAGTGCAGGAGAAAGTAAAAAATCTACCTGCTCAACCAGTTCCACACTCCTTTGAGCTACACTAGGATTGTAACTAAGCATCTTTGTCTTCCTGTGGTATTTTTAGAACAGCTGTCAGTGAAAGTGTCACTAGCAATAGAAGCAAAAATATCACAAAATCTTGCAGGCAAGTCACAGAGACAGCTGAAAAACTGCTGCTGGGAATATTGAAACCAGGTTCTATAAACATTAGACAGCAAGTGGAGAAAATAAGAAATGTATTTGGTCTGACTGGCTCCTCATTCACAAAATCAGGAGCACCAGCATGCAAATACATGAAATTACCCTGACACAACTATAGGCTTAGGAATACTCCAAATTTAATTCAAACTAAATAAGCACTTGATCTCCATGAAGGGTGCCCAAGTCACAGGAAGAGCTCTTGCCAGGGTACTATGGGATAGTGAAGGATATGGCAGTCCAGGCAAGCTTTCAGGACAGCTGCAGTCCCCAGCTACATTAAAATCACACACAGAGATATAATTCTACCAGCACCAATCCAAACACATGTGCCACTTCAAAGGGAAGGCTGGAACCCTGTGGCCAGGGAGTGCTGCACATCATCTGCTACACAGGATGCAAAACCAGAGGAGGATGCCAGGTAGTGACACCCATATGTGTGTCATTTTCCTGACCCAGTCTCTGCCTGTATGCTCATTCATTTCTTCAATGAATTTAACTCTATGAATTCACTGTTTTCTTCATTGCATTTGGTTTGTTACAACTTTCTAGTGATGATTAACACACAACAGAACATTATCTCCATAATAGGCTACTGAGAGTACCTGGATTAACACAAATCCAATGTAAAAATGCCATGGTTACTCACCTAAAGAAACAACAGCCACGCTCTCTGGTAAAAAATGAAGTCGGTATTCTATCAGTAAATGCACCAATATGATGCAAATAGCTATGAAGGGGAAAAAATGTAGATTTAGAAATGTTAGAAGAGAATAAAATACACTTTTAAGTAGCATTTCTAAAATATGCACAGGAAAACTTCTAATGATTCAGTAGGCTTTGCTTTGGCAATAAACCAAAAAGCACCCCAGGCTCAGCAGAAGCTCCCACCACCATCAATATCAGGGCAGCCTGCTGTGTTCCTGAGCTGGTGGTCTCCATTCCTTGGGTTTGGCTGTTCTGCTGCTGTCTGGCAGCACATCACATCATTATGACTGTGAGCTGGGCTCTGCTCTCAGACACAGAGTATATTAGCAGAGATAAACATTCAGTGCTTCATTCACCTATGACAAGAAGACTAAAAAAAATCGTCATGCCACTAGACTGCTCCTCCTGCTGTGCCTGGACTCCAGTCTGGACTGGCAGGATGGGTTTGGGAGGTGTCGGTGCCACCAGCTTGGTCGTGGCAGCCAGCAGGGTGTGGAGGGTGGCGTTGATGGCTTCATGGGTGGCGTTTGCAGACCTGTCACGACAATACAATTTGTGATCATACTGGATGGGAGCCGCATGGTGACGGCTCAGCCTGCTGCCCTCATCAGCCAGCCCACAGCCCACCCAACCCCGTGCTGCAGACAGCTCGCTAAGGTCGCTTTTCACAAGCAGCCTCCGACCAAACCCTGCAGGTGCAGGTTCAGGGAGGTGCTGCGGGCCGAGCTCCGTCCCGCACCNGGGGCTGCGGGCCCGGCCCTGCCCGGCGCCGGCTGCTCTGGAGGGCCCGGCGCCCCGTGTCCCATGGCCCGTGTCTCCTGTCCCATACCCCATACCCCCCTCACCCCCTGTCCCGCACCCCCCGCCCCGCACTCACTCCGCCATCTTGCCGGGCTCAACCTCCCGCCGCTCCCCGCACTCCGCCGCTTCCGGCCGCGCCGCCGGCGCTCTGGCGAGCACTTCCGCCAACTCTATGGTGGGCGCGGAAGGGGCGTCACGTGATGGGGGCGGTGGGCGGGGCGCCCCCTGGTGGCGGGACAGAGAGAGCGGCGGGGCCGCCTCAGGGCCTCGGCCTTGTCATTGGCTCTGGCCTTGTCATTGGCACTGTCATTGGCCTTGGCATTGTCACTGGCCTTGTTATTGGCCTTGGCATTGTCACTGGCATTGGCCTTGGCCTTGGCATTGGCCTTGGCCTTGTCACTGGCATTGTCATTGTCATCGGCCTTGGCCCTGTCCCTCAGGGTTGCTATCACCCCTTGTCCCTGTCCCTGTCCTTGTCCCTCAGTTCCACCATTGCCCCGTGTCCCCCAGCAGTGCCATCCCCCAGCCCAGCACAGCCTGTCCCCCGCTGCCACCTCCAGAGCTGCCTGTCCCCTCTGTGTGGGCACACACTGCATGGACGGACAGATGGATGGATGGATGGATGGCCATGACTGGCCTCGTAAGCTGAAAGGTGCCAATTAACCTCATTTTCCAGGTAAGAACCGATGCAAGGAGACCTTAGAGACCCAAACGACAGCAGCAGCCTATGCCAGAAAGGCATTTGAACTTAGACCAGGTAAAGCTGGTCCAAGCTTTAATTCATTGGTCAAAATTACCAATTAATTACTCGCTGGTATTTTAACTCCAGAGCATTTTGATGCTGTTTTTGAGGCAGTGGCTTTCTGATTCAGGGCTCATTTGAGTCTTTGTCCCTGGTGCCAGCTGTGCCAGCTGTGCCCAGCCAGCAGCAAAGGGATAGAATATCAGCTATGAACTTACTGGAAACAAGATTTTAGACTTACAGCAGGGATGCTGACACACATGATCCATTTACATTGAAGTGGAAGGCACTCAAGTAGGTGTGAACATGCCCAAGTTGAAAAGCAGTGATTTGAGAAGCAGCTGTTTCTCTCTTTACCTCACAGACAGGGCAAGAGCTGGAGAGTGGCCGCTTTCCTGTCGACAGGCTGCACCTCCACCTCCTTTGCTCTCATCATCTGATGTGGTTTTGTGGTGACCTACTTAGATAGTCTTACTACAGTTATGACCAAGGGTTTTTCCACACTAGCTAATTTCCGACAATCTGTAGTTTGCTAATCCCCAGCTGCTTTAACTCTCTCTCCATCCCAGTAGGGTTTGGGACAGAGTGTGTGGCTCCAGCCCAGGCACAGCTCAGGGGACACTTGGTGCTCACAGGTGCCAGTGAAAAATGAGACTGGCCCTTTGCAAGGTGGTGCACTCTGATTTCCAGAGTGGGAACTGGGGGACTACAGGCCTCCAACACATCAGAAACTCAGGCACTTTTGCTTTTTGATCTCAGTTTTCATGACAGAGTGGAGTGGAGATTAAGAGCAACACTTCATCCATAAATAATGAAGCTTGAGCCAGAACTTAAGCTGATAAAACGCAGGAATTTTCCTTGTGAATACTTTTTTTTTTCTGTGAAAATTAAGAGTTTGCCAAGGAAGTCTGAACGTAGCTGGTCACTAAAAGGTGAATCATCAGTGTTTCCCTTGAAATCATCAGTGAATCACCAGTGTTTCCCATTTCTAAGAAGAAACTATTCTTCTGCAAATGTGCGTGTTTTTAGCTCACAATAACTTCAGGCAGTTTTCTTTGCTTTTCTGGGAAGTCCAGTGAAAAAGCACTAAGTTCTATTGAATAGGATTGAAGGAGAATGGGTGGGAATGTGGCAGAGAAGGACAGGGGCCTCTTGGCTCTGTGCAGTACAGCTCATGCTCTCGATCACAGGACAGGAAGAAACTCCCCAGCTGAGTAGTCCAGTGCTCCTTGACCAGCCCTATCCTGTCCTCCCAGAAATCAGAGGCAAAAATCATTGAAAGACACTTCTGGAGAGCTCCAGTTCAACCTCTGCTCACAGCAGGGCCAGCTTCAAAGTCAGAGGAGGTTGCTCAGGGTCTTGTCCACAGAAACTTTGAAAATCTCTAAGGATGGAGTGTCCCCACTCATGGATGGAGCATGGGTGGAGCTGCTCTGGGAGATCTGTCCTTATGCTGCACCACTGTCAGGGGGAAGAACTTATTCCCTGTTGTGCAGCTGGAAGCCCCCTTGTTGCACCTCCCAGATGGTGCCCCTCTTGTTGCACAGCTCTGGAAGGAGCACCTCTCCTCTACACCTTGTAGCTGTGCCCAAGCTGCTCTGGGATAAAAGGAGTAGCTGCATCTATACTTGATTTCTTAAAATCTATTTAGGCAGTAGTGGAAAAGTCACTGCAGCAGAGTCAGTCAGGGGAAATGGCATGGCTGGAGTCCCTTGTGATCTTTGCCTCTGGCAATGGGCTCCTGCCTTTGTCACTGGAGCAATGTTCAGTTCTATAGCAGGCTGGTGCAGAACAAGGAAAATTCTGAAAACTCTTTTTCCTATTTGCTCAAGTTGTGCTTGGCCTGAGGAGGAGGTCATCTGGTGTAAGAAGGAAGGCCAGAAATTGTACTGGTTTGCCTTCTCTTTCCTTTTGTTTTGTTTTGGGGTTTTTTGATTTTGGCCTCGGCCTCATTTTTTGGTTTGTTTTTGTTCCTTTAATCTTTCAACTGGCATGATCAGAAAACTCCACATTTCTTTTGTTTTACTGGCCTTATAGCTGTCATGTGCTTTTAATCATGAGGGATGGATGCAGAAGAAGGATGACTGCTGATGTAACTCTTCAGGAGGTGAGTGACCTTTCCCTTGCTATGTCTGCTGGCCCTGGCCAAAGGGGAACCACAGATGGATTTTGGGAGCCATGGGAAGGGTTCAGGAAGGGATGTGGAAGGAAGGAGAATTGAGCCAGAAAAGGAGAGGCCTGGGAATGTAGAGAAACACAAACCCAGGACCAAACCTCACAAAAGCCAGGATCTGAAGAGGAAAAAAAAGAAAAAGGAAAAGGGAAAAGGTAGAAGGACAAGGATCCCAGGGAGCCCTGTTGGAGGGGGGAGCATCAGAGACACCAAGGGCTGCTGGGTTAAGTGAGTATGTGAGAAAAGGAAGCCACAAGAACCAGGAGGTGCAGTTGGCCAGCTGCTGTGGAATCTCTGCTTCCCACTGAGTTGTTGTGCTGTTCCTCAGAGCAGTGCACTGGGGGTGAAGTAACCACAGGTGATATCAAATTATAATGTCTCCAACATTCTGTGCAAAGAGATGGTGATTTTCATGTCTCATCTCTGACTCATCATCAGGAAATACCACTGCTTGTTTGACCTGTTGGTGCCAGTGAGAAGGGGCAACTCCATTTGCTGCCACTGAGGTAACCACTGAGCCAAGCACCACTCTGGCATGGCAGTGCAGATGGTTTTTCAAGGACTTGGTCACAGCAGAAAGTCATCATTCTAGCAGGAAGCCACTCAGGCTGCTTCTCACTTGTGGTTTTCTGATGCACGGCTACTGAGCATCTGTTGATTAATGCATGCACTGAAGGTTGCTTTTAATAGATCCTACGAATCTCACAGTTGTTTAAGCTCATCTAAGGTGATGTGGCTGTAGGTAACATAGTGTTTAGTTTTCATTCTTAAATTATACAGAGCAGCCTAAATAGATAGCTATGTAGAACACTGAGGACAGGCAGAGATGAGTAAATGACCAGCTGTAACCTTGTGCTGGAAATGTAGGGGAAGGTGCTAATTTACAGCCCAGGACTTGGTTCTCGCTTAGGAGTGGAGGCTGTCGGCTCTAAAGAGCAAGGGCATGCCAGATTTTCTCTAGGGAGTTGTGTTAGCTGTTATGACAGTCTTTGGCCTTGGAGACATTTGGGTTTGCCTTTTAGATTATCTACAAACACAGTGATCTCAGGTTAAAGTCACCCCTGAGTCTCTGAAACACTGGACTTCCTCCTGCAGCAGGGTGCAGCAAGACAGAGGGAGGAGGCTGCCAGATACAGGGAAAGTGGAGAAGCTTCATCTAGATTTACTGTAGAACTATCCTGCAAGTGCTTAAATACATCAATTACCTTCATGGCTTGGGTTTATAGTAAAAGAAAATTATGGAAAGGGATGGAAGGGGAAAGGGCATGGAAAGAGATTCAGCTCTAAACTCACCTGAAGCCAAATCCTGATTCTGGTGTGTAATATGGTACAGGCCATAAGTCAGTGTGAGACTGAGAGAGAACTGATGGCATTGTCACAGGAAGGCTGAATGACCTTTGGTATCAAACTCAGGACATTTCTTTATTACAGAGGCAAAGGTTCAGCTGCCACTAAGAAGGCAGGGAAAGCATCAGCGTGTAATTTGCTTGCTTTATTGCTTTGGGGCAGATGGGAAGGATTCGCTTAGGCTGACTGATGAAATGCTGAAAATTCTTTTAAACCCTTCACTGTATAGATTTGTTTTTCTATCTTCTTAATGTGCCTTAGTATACATAGCATTTTATTCTCTTGTTCTCTACCTAGGTGCAGTAGGCATATGCCTGGGTACATATATATACACACAGTTGCATGTATAAATATAAACAAGTACATAGGCAGGCAAATTCCAGGCACTAGTTCTCAGCAGACAATCTCTCTCCTGTTGCTTTGGTATCTTCTGTTTTAAATCACTGGATGCTTGGTTTGTTTGCTTTTTATTGCATGTTTAGACTTAGGTTTTGACATGTTCAATCTGGAGTTTATCCAGGAGGAAGCAGTGACAGCAGAAATCACATCTCACAACTGTAGCCAGTGCCCAGCACGGTGTGCTGCTACAGCCAGGCACCAAAGGTTGGTATTCATTCTCCTGCACTGCAAATGGATCAGCCCTTGGAAACAGGGACCCAAAGGGCACTGGGAGGGAGCTCCCAAGGACACTGTCACGTCACCTGCTGGCACTGCCAGTGAGTGGCTGGTTACACAGGCTGGCGAGACCAAACTCCTCACTTGCCTCGGACGTGGGTATGGGGTGAGGAGGACCTTGTTGAGAAGCGACGGCCAAATTCTCCGTCCCTGTTTGCTTTTCAGGGAAATGCAGCTCTCCTGACCCCAATCCCATGTCCTCATTTTTGGCTTGTTCACGCTGGCTTGTACCCTGCCACACACCACCAACTGCTGTGCTGGGTAGGCAGACACACAGGGCTGTCCCCATCCACACAGCTCGCCAGCTTCCCAGCAGACAGGCTCTGCTGCCTGCACGGTTCAGACACTGACAGGTGGGGCCAGGAGGTGCTACCCCAGAGACAGCACATAGAGGCATTGTCCTCTCTTGTTTTTGGTTTTAAACAGGGAATTTTTTTTGACTGCAAATTCAGGCATTTCATGGGTTTCAGAGCTGGTGCTGTGCTGTGACTCATCGAGTCCCCTCTCGAAGCAGTGTGTGATGGGCCTTCTGTCTCACTACGTGACTCTCCCAGCACAAATGGGCTATGTTTAGTGACAGGCTTCGGCAGGAGGCAGTTGCTATTTCACAAGTGCCTAAACTGAGGCAGAGAGAGGCTGGAGAAATGGCCCTGAAACAGACAGCAAGTCAACGGGTGAGCTGGGAAGCATCTCACGTGGTTCCCTCCACCTGCCCACTGACCAATACTATCTCAAGACCCACAAAGACTGGGGAAATCTGCTCTCACTTTCTGACGCTAATCTCCCGGTGAAGAGGTTTCAGTTTGTTTACTGGCACAGACAGCTCTGACTGACACCACTTACTTGTCTGCCCTTTCTGCACACTGTAGGCAACCAGCTAGCCAGGCTGGAGCCCAGCATGGTGCAGCTCCACAGCCATGCCTTCTGCCAGCCCCTGCACCGGGCCAGGGGGTCCTGCAGGCCCTGCCTCTTCTTCCCAGCAGTGGCCTCCATGTGCTTCTGCACTCTCAGGAAACACAGGGAGAGAAGGCAGTGATGACTAAGTACTGCCCTTTCTCATTTCTTCCTGAATGTCTTCCTCAAGTGAATCTGCTTTCTTCTTGAAAGTGATGTTCAATGTTTCATTACAAACCAGCCTTGCTAGTTCAAGCCTCCCTCATCCTGCCCCAGGTGGGATTTCTGGAGTGTATCTATGTATTTGGTGCATGTGTATCCATCCCAGAATTTGATGGCAGGTTGCATGTGTGCATGTATAGAGGTGATGACAGGGAAAGAAGATGACAGTAATAGAAACCATGATTTGTAAATTAAGAAAAATAAACAAGATAATGAAGAATGGAAAAATCAATTATGGACAGGCCAGAATTAGAACTTAAAAAACCAACTGCTCCCCTTTCCCATCCCCAAAGCCAGCAGAGGCCATAAGCAGCATCTCAGGAGACAAAGAGCAGGGCAAGCAGATACAGCCAAGCTCCTGAGAGCCTCTCCAGCTACTGCCCAGTATACTGAAATCATGAAAACTTCTAGTATCTGCAGCTTTCTCTGGCATCCAGTCCCATCCAGCAGAGCCATTTCCTTTCCAGATCTGGACCTGGCTGCCACTGGCTTCCCTGGACATGAGTGTTGTGTCCCCTTCACCCATGGTGGGCAGGCAGCAGCTGCTGCCCAGCCAGGAGCCACTTGTCACCCAGGAGGTGAAACCCCAATACCAGCTGCAGGAAGCTTGGTCTTACCTGTCCCCTGCTCTCCTCCCTGCATAGCAGCCCTCACTGCCAGCCCCTCCACCTGGGCTTACTTTAAATGCTGAATACCTGTTTGTTGAGGGCAGGGTTTAGGTATTCTTTGGACTACATTCTTGTTGGAATATAAATTAAAAGTTCTTCCTCCTTCCTTATTACAGACTATCCTGAAAGCCCTTCAGTCAGAGGGAATTAACAAATCTTTGTGACAACTCTGATAAACAGTGTTTGGTTAGCTGGATTACATTTACTGGTGCCAGCCTCAAATGAGTCCAAGTATCTGTTGTACTGGTGAGGTGCATCTGCTGTGACATGTCTACAAACAAACGGCAATGGGAAAAGGGAACAACTGTACAAACAACTGCATTTCTGGCTGGCAGCGGCATCCGGAGCTGCCGGGCACTCCCAGGGCTTGTCACCTCATGCTCCCATCAGCAGCCTGCTCTTGAGCTGCCTCCAGCACTGCCAGCCCTTGCAGGAGGCAATGCAGGGCCCTTCCAAGAGTGATGCCAGTCTTCTCTCTCCTTTGCCAGTAATGGGATGGCCTGGCAAAGGCAGCTGGGACACAGGGAGACACCCTAAAGTGTGACTGAAGACAGATTTCCTAGCTGGTCTTACCAGCTCTGCTCAGCAGCCCTGCTGCAGCCAGCCAGAGATCTCTGCCTAATGCAGTAGGACCTAGATTTTTTTGGGAGGCTCTGTTACCCTGTCCATGGTGCCTCTGATGTGAGAGAAAAGTTTCACAGCTGAAATGATGTAGGTATCCTGTTCAGTACCCAGCAAAGTGAGAGCAGAGAGAAAAAAATCACCTGAACGTGCTGCTTTCTGCTCTGCCTGTTACACCACACTCTCTCACATGTCCTTTCTGCCAGAGGCTGCTGCTGGTGGGTTTTATGGGCATTCTCTGAAGTGTCTCCCTAGAAGAGTGTTCTGCTGCTTCTGCTATCTCTGCAATCCCTCATCAGAACTGAAATTGCTTTGTTGATAAAACACAGCTCCTGTTCACACCTACTCCACAAATCACTTTTGACACACAACACACAGGCCCCATAGGATACAGAGGGACATCCCTTCCTATGGCCCTGAACAGAGAACATGGCTTTTGCAGCCTGGAGTAGTGATAAGGGGAGAAGTACAGATTTGAGAGAGGCAAAGTGCAAAATAGTGGGTTGGGACAAAGGCAGTTTAGTAAGTGAAGCAAAGCTGCACAAGCAAGCAAAGCAAAGTAAGGAATTTAGTCACCACTTCCCATCAGCAGGCAGGCATTCAGCCGTTCCTAGGAACGCACGTAGGGGATACTTGGAAAGACAAACACTGTAACCTTGAACATCTTCCTTTCCTCATCCTGTCCTTGAGCTTTTATTGCTGAACGTGATGTCCTGTGGTGTGGAATATTCCTCTGGTCACTGGGGGTCAGCTGTGTGTGCCCCCAGTCTCCTCCCTGCAGGGGCAGAGTGGGAAAAAGAAAAGGCCTTGATGCTGTGCCAGCCCTGCTCAGCAATGGGTAAAGCACTGGGGTGTTATCAGTGTTGGTTTAGTCAGAAATGCAAACCACAGCACCCGACCAGTGTCGCTGCAGAAACTCCTCTCCACCCCAGCCAGAGCCAGTCCAGAGCTGGAGGAGAGCCTGGTGAGAAAAGAGTGAGAGCCAAGGGCAAGGGAATTATTTCTTTCTTGGCAAGCCATTCTCCTGGGATCCTCCTCTCCTTCCACAAAGATCTCAGCTCTGCCATCCTCTTTTCACCCCTGCAATAACTCTTCTGATAGATCCAACTGCTCCTTCTCTCAGCCACATCCATCCAGCCATGGCACATGGATTGAAGTGGGTGCCTTTCCCATTGCTGTAGTGCTGCTGCCTGTGCCTGTCCCTGGCTGTGGGGTGAGATGAAGCTGTAATCCAAGGGAAAGCCCGAGGGTCAGGCCTTCAACTGATACTCCAATTTATTTTGGGGTCATTGCCTGAAAACCAGTTGCATGGTCTTGAAGTTCTGACTGGGATGTATAACATCACCTCCCTCTGTCCCAGCGAAGCAGTGGTGGCTCAAAGTGATCCGTGCTATTCTAAACCCAGAAATCTGCAGCGCCAGGGAAAACATTAACAAAAAGCTGCTTGTTTAGTTTAAAATATCCTTACAAACTAAACAGCTTAAATTCCAGGCTGTGTACAATGAACTGCACAGTGTAAAATATTTTGTCTTGGTTTATCTGAGAAAAATATGCCAATGGCAGAGCCAAGGCTGGTTTGTTGTTGTAACTAGGCACCGTTCTTAGCAAACTTGCCTGCTAGCTGCTATTCAGGCCGTTGTGAATAACTAATGGAGGTTGCATAAGAAGAGAAACTGCAAACCTGGCTGAAAGCAGCTGTCATGCTGGTAGTGCAGGGAGCACCTCTCAGCCCAGTGAATCGTGGGGTGGTGATCATTTGGGGACACAGCAGGTACAGCCAGCAGAGCCATTAGGTCATCATGGCTGGCCATCTCTGTATCACAGACCACGCAGTATCATCTGTAAAACCCTGTAATGAGCTCCACAGCTTGTATTTCAGGAAGGGGAGATGTGTGGCTGATGCTTAAATTCCATGGAATTACACTGCTTTAACTGGGTATCAGCAAGACATGAAGAAACTATCACTTCCACTTTTGCTCTTCCAAAATTCAGTGGAATATTTCTCACTGTAGTTACATCATGTGGCCAGTCAGGTTGTTCATAACATGCAAATATGAGCGCTGGTGTCTTGGTTAAATTCTGCTTTGCCATATCATCCACCATTCCTGTCCTAGCTGGTGATGCTCTGCCTTTTCCTCCAGTGCCACTCAAGAGACACTTTGCCCTTGAATTCTGTGGAGAAGGAAGGGCAGGGGAATCAGTGCTGTGCAGACAGGGTGTGAGCAGTGGTGCAGGTGCTGCGTGGTGCAGGTGTGTGCCCTGCCCTTGGTGGCAGCTGAGGTCTTTGTCACCGGCCTTGTGTCCTTGAAATCACTCATGTACTTTCTGTGAAGTCAAGCCAACGTGTGGGAGCAGGCAGTGCTGAGTACTTGCCCTTGCTCCCCTCCAGACTCCTGCAAACAGTGTTGGCATCGAGCCCTGAGTGCTGGGGACCAGGGGCAGGCTGTGTGTGTAGTTTGCAGCCCCAGAATCAGAGTCCTGCTGCTTTGGCTGTTACACACTCAAACCCTGAGTTTCCTTTTTTCCTTCACGCTGGGTAATTTCTGGTCATTAATTTTGCAGAAGTACTCAGAGAAGCTGAGTAATGCAGGGAAGCAGTCTCAGACTGCCTAAGCATGGAGGAAGTTACACATTTGGCATTCGAGAAAATGTATGCAAATAGCTTTTCCAAGGTGTTCTCATCACCATCCACATTTAAAGCAATTAAACCCCCCTCAGAGTGACACTTCCATCCAAAAAACATTGTACAGCACGTCACCAAGCTCCAGCACAGCCAAATAAATCATCGGAGGCAATGATTCTGGGCTCTGAACTGTTGTTCTCCAGATGAGAAATAAATCAGCTGCAGCAGCAAGAGCAGCATCTGTTTTTAGAGCTGGTAAAGGTCTCTTTAGCTTGACTTCACCTTCTCTGCTCTCAGTCGTGCTCCCTTCTGCAAAGATTTGAGAGTCAGATATTTATAGAGTGACAGCAGGAGTCCCACTGCAAACAGGATCAAAATCAAGCACGAAAGGAAATCATTAGGATTTCCTCAGAATAAAATAAAGTAAATATAGTAAAGGTGCAAATGCTCCTTCGGGGGAAAGTAAAAGCACATGGCACCAGTGGTGCCAGTGCCAAAAGCAGGCAGTAATTAAGCCTAGAGGAGAGGGAATCTGGAAGGGCGGCGGTGCTGGTTCCAGCAGATCACTCTCTTGGGCTGAGCTGCTTCCTAAGCCTTGATTCAGCACATGCCTAACCCCTGCTGAGGTCGGTGACTTTTAAGCAGGTATTTGAGTGCCCTGTCAGATTGCAGGTTGGGGAGGGGAAAATGATGCATGGCTGGAATGGGCACCTCTCACCTGGCGCTGTCACCGACGTGCAGCCCAACACAGCGTGTGTTGGTGGTGCCCAACTCGTGGCAGCACCACACCCCTGCTCCAACGGGAGGAAAGTGGAAGGCAGTCACATTTCTACATGGTGTGAAGTCATGAAGTCAGGTGGCTTCAAAAGAGGCAGAATTTCATCCTTTGTTGCCACCACTGATAGTTTTGAAATGCAGTGGTGTGTCCGAAGAGTCCAGATGTTTCTTTTTCATCCCTGTCACCTGGCAGGAGTTAGGCAGAGTTTCAGCTCTGCCTGCACTGCCCTTTCATCTGGTTGTGCCCAATGTCCTTGCAATTGCTCACAGTCCAGAGAGGTGCACACTCCTCCACCCCATCCACAAACAAGGCTGGCCCCAGTGAAGAGCTTTCTGGCATCCTTCTCTTGACCTGCTGATGTACTGGAAATGGCCTGTTTATTTTCTGACTCTTGGACAGCTTGTGCTATTTGGCAGTATTTTACCCCAGCCATTGTCACAGCTCTTTGAGAGGGACTTTGTTAAGTAGTATTTTAAAATCTGGATAAATTACTTGCACTGAATTGCACAATAATTTTCTCTCTTGCTGTCTGAAGTTTCCTTCCTTGGGAAGTTTTGGAAAGTGCAGCCTGATGTATTCCCTTGACTGAATATTTAGGTCTCACAGGCATTTTATGAGTCTTTGCACAAGTCCATTTTGTCTGGGACAGATGATCAGCCTTCAGAGATGGGCTGATGCAAACTGAGGCAATGAAATCCTTTGAATCTCTGCAACGGGTCATGAGAAGATAAACATTTTCACCTATTTCTCTCCTGAGAGCTACCTTCCAAGTGAACATGGAGCTCTGCAAAATCGTTTCTATGGATGGTGCCTCCTTTTGGGAGCTATGACACATCTGTTGACTGCGGTAGAATGAGTCACCCCTCTGGTTAGGCACATGTACAGGTGCTATTAAGATCAGAGCCCTAATAGTCTTGTTAGAAAGTGTAGTGGGTGGCATAATCAGAAAACTGGTCTACAGCACTCCTGCGTGGAAGGAGCACCTTGCAGTGTTTGGTGGAGTTTTTCCATCTTAATAAACAAATACCTGCTTTTGGTTTCTTTTCTGTTACTGCTGACACATCAATGTGAGACAAAATAGCTGCACCCGTGGGTGGCAGTGGTCTAATACCCAGCTGAAAACGCCAGGGCCACTTAGGTGTGCTCTTATTGCCAAATTAAGTACACACCCTGTTGTGTCTTTCTGAAAACCTGCCGCATCAATAATTAGGTCTGTGATCTGGCACATGGCATACGCTGAGGATTTGTTGTATATGCTGAGGCTGTGGGTGTACATGTAAAAAATACTTACATTCCTACTGTGCGTGTATCCTCTGTGTCCTGCCCCTGCTCAGAGCCCAGGATGATACTGCGTTGCCTTTAAATGGAGCTGGAACAAACCCCATTTTGCAAAGAGACGTTTAGTGAAACATAGAGGGAGCACACTGCTTTTGCAAGGCCGAGAGCTGGTCAGCATCCAGTCCACCCCAAGTCCCCGTCTGTCTCTGAGCGACACAGCTCAGGTTCCCTCTTCACTCACAAACCATCTGGCAGCAGAAGCTCCAGGGAAGAGCCAAAGCAAGCAGCATTGCCGAGCAGCTGGAGGGCTGACATGGTGTGATGCTGACTGTCCCCACCTTTATAAATGGAGGCATTTTCCTAATCACAGGATGGAGTCTATTCTGGAAAGTCTCTGCCATGGGGGCTGAAGGTACCAGGAGCTGCAGAGTCCCTGACAAAGACTGCAGAACACTGGTGAGGACTGTGGCATCCTTGCTACAATCTGTCCTTTGCTGAAGTGGCAGAAACAAGGTTTATCTGCCTGGATGAGATAGTCTGTGTCCAGTCTCTGTGGAAAGCAACAGTAAGAGATGGACAGTTAAAGCAGAACAGCCCTTTAATGACTGTTTCAAATCCCAAACCATGTGCCAGCCCTTTTACCTTCTTTGGGGTCATCTCCTGTAAGGGTCTGCTGCTGACCCTGCCAGGCAGTGCTCCCCAGCTCTGTGTCTCCCCATGGCCCTTGGCAGCATGTGGCACTGCCCATCCAAGGTCCAAGACCTCGGGACATTTCTCAGGCAGATGGATTTGCTCCTTGCAGGGTGCCAGGCAGCCCTTGTCCCTACTCTCCCATGGCTGTTCTGGGGCCTGCCCTCCTCTGCCCAGCCTGGCGATGGCCAGCACTCACCAGGAGTGAGCAGTGAGAGCTGCCACGTTGGGCTCCCACACCCAGCACTTGAGCAACAGCGATGCCTCTGTGAGGGTGCAGCTCCAACCTCCCCAGACTGCACGTGGTGCAATAGTGTCTGTACCGCACTTGTGCTGGGGCACCCCAAGCCATCAAAACAGCTCTCCCTCTAGTGATGCAAAATGCCTTTTATGTGGAGACATGCTCTAAGGGTGCAGCTACATCTTCTCAGGAGAGTAGGTGCACCGGCAGGACCTGTCCCTCCATTCCTGCTCATGGCCATGCACCAACACACCTTGCCTTTCCCTTGAGGCTGTCGGCAAAGCTGCTCACACAAGCCCTCTTTAAAGTGTCTCGGGCACCACTGATGTGTTAAACTCTGAAGAAAGTGGGACTTTGCTCGTCCCTCCAGACTGGGAGGGCTGGAGTGGCTGGTGCTGGCTGGGAGCACAGCAGGTGGAGGAAGGTGATGGAGCAGAGCT
Organism: Campylorhamphus procurvoides; assembly: GCA_013396655.1. Classification (NCBI taxonomy): domain Eukaryota; kingdom Metazoa; phylum Chordata; class Aves; order Passeriformes; family Dendrocolaptidae; genus Campylorhamphus; species Campylorhamphus procurvoides. The sequence continues at coordinate 493,780 of WBMV01009407.1, read as the reverse complement.
GGGGCTCTCTGGCCATGAGCAACCAGCACACTCCCTGCAACAGCCCTGCTTGGGAGTGCTGCCACCCCGAGTTCTAACCTGGCCATGTGGAATGATCTGAGACTCTGAAACTTCTCCTCTTTAACTTCATTTTATTTTATTGGAAGAGGGCAAAGGGAGGGAGAGTAGCTTTGGCTGGTGTTCCTAATCTCTTGGCTGGGGTGCAGTGGAGAGGCAGGGCAGGGAGACGAGGGGAAGAGTCCAAGCAAAATAAAACGATCAAAGTGAAATGGGTTGACGAGCTGAGCAGAGCCCTGGGAGAGAGGGAGAGGGGAGGTGAGTCAGAGCGGGGCAGCGGGGCAGGCATGTCCCACGTGGCTCCAGGGCTTCCCTGACTTCACTCTTCTGTGGCAAGTTTCTGGGTGGCTCCTCCAGCCATGTCATTGCTAATTAAATATGTTCTATAGGTTGGATTATTGGTTGTGATGATGTCTCACCTTTGACCATGTCTGCATCAAACAAATCATAAACCAAGCAAGAAATTTTGGGTTTCCTTGCCCAAGGCATCCTTTTAGGAGTCTGCTAAATGCTATTTTGTGAACAGAAAATCCAGCTGCCACTTGGCTATGCAGTTCTGCTGCAGTACTGTGTGCTCCCAGAAATTAATGGGGCTCAGGATTTAATTCATTTCAATGAGGGTGCTGGTGGAGTGGTAATCCTGGAAAACAAGAACAAGTACCAGTTTCCTCATTCCTGAAGTTAATGAAGCTCATGCAGCCTCTCCAGGGAAATCCCTGTTTCCCTTGTCAGCTTTCCCAATCTTGAGTATCCTCTGTCCTCAAGATCCTTCCGCGCTTTGGCACATCAAGAAAATTAATGCCTTACCTCTTAAGGAGAGATTTCTACTTTTCTGCTAAACTTGCTGTCTTTTTTTCACTTTATTTTTTTTTTTTACTTCATTTTTATGCCCTCCCTCCTCTGAGAATCTTTGTATCTAACAGAAACACATTTGTGTCCTGTTTGTCAGATGCGGGAACTGTTTTCTTTATTTGCTCTTAGTGCATCCAGGCTGGAAGGGGGAGCTAATCCTTCCTGGGATTACTGTGACACTCAACCATACCTGGAGAATCCTTTATCCCAGCGTCTGGCCCCAGGCTGATGTGGGGCTGGTGCTGGACATCCCCCAGCACCCAGCCAGGCAGTCATCATGTTGTGGGGTCAGAAGTTGGGGTTAAGCAATGCTTTGCTCCCTGCTGGGGAGAGGCTCATCCCCAGGGTGTGGGAGCAGTCTGGCGGGGGCATATCGGGCACGGTCTGGCAGATGGTCTGTCCCCACCTCCTGCCCCACAGACCATCACTCCTGAGGCTGCTGCTGCCTGGCCAGAGGCAGCTGGCTGTGCCTGACCCACAGCCTCGCTTTCTGCCTGGAGCCTGGGCTTGGTTGTCTCGGCACTATCTGTTGGTGAAATAAGAATGACTTCTCTGTCTCGCCTCCCCTGAGCAAAGTCAGCAGTCATAAACGAGGCAAAAAACAGTGCTCGATGGACTGGGCTGGGCCCCATCTGCTCTGTAGCTACTTCTGGCTCTCTCGATGAGGATGGTGTTTCTGGTCTCCCGTATTTCATTTCCAGGCGTCTCCGTATCTCGTTCCAACTCCTCCTACACAAAAGGGGGAACTGCCCACAAATGTGTGCAAAACTACTTAATTACTCTGTAACCCACTGGGCTGCTGGTTGCTGGTCATGCTGATTATGGTGTTGACCATGATGACTTCGCCCTCGCTTCACTTCCACCCATCTGTGCCCATCACCTGCTCTGTGGCTGCGCCTCCTCCCACACGATGTCCGGGGGCACCCGGCACTCGCCCAAACAGCCCGGGCTGCTCGGTGGGCTGGGGTGGGAAGTTCAGCCCTGGCCCTCCTGGTGCTGCATGTCCCCGGTGCATGGCTGGGTGTCCCAGGGCCACGGCCGGGTGCCCTGCGCCCCTTCGGAGTGTCTTGGGGCCGTTGTTGGGTGTTCCAGGGACATGGCCCAGTGTCCCCGGGCCATCGCGGGGTGCCCCGAGCTATCTCTGGGTATCCCCGCAGCACCATTGGGACCCCCGGGACCGCGGCCAGGCGTCCTAATGCCATTGCCGGCTGTCTCAGGACCCTCGCTGGGCATCCCCGGACCGCGGCCGGCTGTCGAGGGGTGCCCAGGCTGTGCCCCTCCGGTCCGGGGGTCGGTGCGTGCCGGTCCCTCCGGTCCGGGGGTCTCGGGGCGATGTGTGCCATTCCCCTCCAGCCCGGGGGTCTCGGGGGTCGGTGTGTGCCATTCCCCTCCGGTCCGGGGGTCTCGGGGCGATGTGTGCCATTCCCCTCCAGCCCGGGGGTCTCGGGGGTCGGTGTGTGCCATTCCCCTCCGGTCCGGGGGTCTCGGGGCGATGTGTGCCATTCCCCTCCAGCCCGGGGGTCTCGGGGGTCGGTGTGTGCCATTCCCCTCCGGTCCGGGGGTCTCGGGGCGATGTGTGCCATTCCCCTCCAGCCCGGGGGT